>JAFEMH010006257.1:0-130365 GCA_022495995.1 Adenophora triphylla var. japonica | reverse complement strand
CTTTGTTAAACCGACATCGCACACTTTTACACGCGCACTTTTATATACATGAATCGGCACTCTTCACACCGATACACTCGTTACACTAACATCCGACACTTTCATACACTAACATTTTGGCTTGGCTCTCAAAAACACAAAAGACGCAGACATTCAAAAAGCCACACGCACCTAAGCACTCAAAAACACATGCACCTAAGCACTCAAAAAACATTGGTAATCATTTTTGCCGGCTTTCAAAAACATCAGCAACCGACATTCAAAAATACACGAACCAACATTCAAAAATACATGGATCTGACCGATTTAAATTCTCAAACAAAACCTAAACAAATGCAAACCAGAACTCCCGTGGGGTCATCAACCGACGCCTTCTCGGATCTGGCAGCCGAGAAATGCAAACTAAAGAAGGAATTTTGGATGATTAAGGTGCCGAAATATGGTTTATCTACCGCCTCCGTCGATTTAAATAGCCTTCCTTTCTCAAGCGTTAGCCGCGCTATCATCACCGCCATTGCCGATCAGCTGACAAGAAATTGGGGTTATTGAAAGCACCAAGAAAAAGCTCCTTTTCGTAGAATCTCAATAGCTTCAAAGTAGGTAAGTGATTTCGTTGAATTGCTCCAATGCCGAATTGCTTCTGGCCAATGTGTCGTGGGTGAGGAAGACTGTACGTCTGTTTCAAAGGGAGAGCGTGGAACGACTGCTGGCTATCGATTTAGGGTAGGCGTAGAGCTGAGATCGGTGAGGTGAGATCGAGGTGAGAGGGAGGTAGAATGGTGAGGAGGATTGAAAGTGGTAATGGGGTCGCCTGCCGGATTGGGTTGGTGAGGAAGACCCAGGAAGAACGATGAAACCGCTTATTGCGTTAGGAGCGGCAGGGTAGAGACATGCAGCAGAGCAGAGAGCAGAGAGATCGGGTTGTTCTTAGATGCGAAATAAAAAAACGTTTTTTGTTAAGCTCACAAAAAACGCGTTTTTTACAAGTTTTTGGCTAATAACAATGAAAAATAACTTCATATATAAAAAAATATATCAAAATTCTCGTGTATCCACGCAATTACTTTTTTGAATCCGCCCCCGTCCGCAAGAACGCACCCGCTCTAGCCTAGGAAATGCATACTATTTTTTAGAGAATTGAATTGTTATGAGAATTGTTATATATGCTCGTAAAATTATTAAGTAAATTCGTAAGATTCAAACTTCAATTATGCTATCGAATAAAATGACTTTACTATCCCTAAATCTATACGCCCATTACCCAATGTTATATACATCCGTAACATTTAATGCTACATTTCAAAATGCGTGCACAGGACTGACCGGAATAGCAACAGTGTCTGATCTGAATAAATGCTCCTCCAGGTCCGAGTTAATGTGGAACCTACAAGATAAAACACCGTTAGGGGTGGGGGCCTTTTCCCCCAAAACCCTCCGGCGTGAGAATCATTAATCTCATTCATAACATTTCATAATACATTTCTAGAGAGAGAGAGGAGAGAGGAGAGAGAAAACTTAAACTTGGGACATACCTTAGCTTTATGGATGGAGGGAGTATATATATGGCCAAGGGTGACATCATTATTATCAACTTAACTTTACACTTGTCACGCATGCAACATTGGGCAATCTAACAAAAGATTTCATTTGGATAAGGTCAAGACCAGAAACTTGACACGTGGCATGGTCCTACTTGGAGACATCAGCATGCTGCGACAATCCATGCGACAATCAAGCCTTGACGACATGCGAGAATCCATCCATATGCGGGAATCAAGCCACATGCGGAATCCGCCCATATACGGGAATCCAAGCATATGCGGGAATCCAAGCAGAACCATAACTATAAACATGACTAGACCATTCATACGAGAATCAAATTTTGACGAGATCCTCATAACATATGGGCCTATATAGTCCATATTTGAACTTGGGCCGGGTCAACACTTATGGGGCAAAATATTTTGTTATGGCACATCAAAAGCCCCCGACTCCTTAGCTCGATTATTCATGATCGAGTTGAGGAGTAAAATAGTATACTCCCTCCGTTCCAACTCAAAAGCCACAAATTTCCTTTTTGGGCGTCCCATTTAAAAAGGCACTTTCCCAAAAAGGAAACCTTAAATCACTATTCTCTCCACTCATTCTCTCTCTTACTTTACTTTTATACTCACAACATTCTCTTTCTTACATCACCTCCCACTCATTCTCTCTCCTATTTAATTTTTCATACTCACAACATTTAAACTTTTTCTCTTTCCTACATCACATTTCTTATTTTGCGTGCCCTCTCCATTTTGTGCATTTTGAGTTGGGACGGAGGGAGTATATAACAAAATATCACATCGAGTCAATTTCCCTGATACAAAACATATGTCTGTTCCTTGATCTCTCCAACACTTCTTATTACTGACTTCTCATTTCACTTTGACTTTTTGCATTTTCTCTTTTCCATTTCATCACGACTTTCTAATTTTCGATCGTTTCTGTAAATTTTTGGCTGATAAATATGACATTTCCGACTCCCCCTCTTGCATTTTCCAACGATCCTACGGCTCAAGGCAAGCTCTTCACCTAGCGAGATGGTTGAGCTAGGTGATTTTTCATTTCAACAATTTGGTGATTTTGAAAACTTTCATTTATTTTGGGTTTGTACTTCAACAATTTACTTTCTGTCTTTTAATTTTTGCTTTTCGTACTTTGGTTGTCGCGGTTTGCGACTTAACCTTAACTTTAACTTTAACTTGAATGACATTACTTTACTTTCTTTAACTTGCTTTGAATTTTCATTTTTTAAGTGTTGCCTACTGCATTTTGCTTTGATAGTTTATCTTTTTTGTTTCGATAGCTTATCGAAGATTCACTTTACGATCTTTATCTCTATATACATACTACTCCTTTCAAAAGAGTGAGGTTAGTCTTTAGGCAGCCTTACTCCTTAGCTATGCTCCTCGCCCTTCAGATTTACTTAGCTTCGGGGCGACTTACTTGTATGCCAAGCTCAACACCTTACTTGGCCTAAACCTTGCGGCCAAACCTCACTTGGCCTAAAACTCGCGGCTAAATCTCACTTGGCCTAAAACTCGCGGCCAAACCTCACTTGGGCCTAAAACTCGCGGCCAAACCTCACTTGGCCTAACACTCGCGGTCAAACCTCACTTGGCCTAAAACTCGCGGCCAAACCTCACTTGGCCTAAAACCGCACTAATCAAAACCGCGCTAATCAAAACCGCGCTACTCAAAATTGCGCTAATCAAAACCGCGCTAATCAAAACCGCGCTAACCGAACCGCGCTAATCAAAACCGCACTACTCCGAACCGCGCTAATCAAAACCGTGCTAATCAAAACCTCTCTAACCGCGCTATCAAAACCGCGCTAACCGCGCTAATCAAAACCGCACTACTCGACAAGCCGCACTCGATCATGCCGAATAAAACCCAAATCTCCTTAAACCAAATCTTTCGCCTCAGACCACTTGGCCAAACTGTCTAGTTCCATTGTTGTTCAACTTTTTGCCTAGCACCTTTAAGCCAGGTCTTTTCTATGCCTATTAAAAACCAGGACTTTCGGTACCCGTTAAAAAGCCGGGACTTTCTCTGCCTGGCCCTATAAGCCAACACTCGATGTTCCAGGCGTCTGGCCCTATAAGCCAGCACGCGGTGTTCCAGGCGTCTACGACGCAATGTTCCTGGCGTCCCCGACGCAATGTTCCTGGCGCCTGGCCCTACAAGCCGAAGCACGCATCTTCTGAGGCAACTTTCTTTATCAACTTCTGGGCCATCTTTATCAACTTTGGGGCCGCTTATCAACTTTGGGGCGGCTTTATCAACTTTATCAACTTTGGGGTCGCTTATCAACTTATCACACAAGCAAGCCCGGATGCGAGCCTCCTTTCTAAGCAGCTCGGGTGTGAGCCCATCACATCCGGAGAGAGCACACTCGAGCTTTATCGTCCGACAAAGTAACTAGGCCAACTTTATCATACTTGACAGAGTACCTACAAAAGATACGAGGTAGTCATTTGCAAATCTAGTAAACACTTTCTTTTTATTTGACACAACAAGCAAATATTACGCAACTATTATATAAATGAGAGAAATAATGAATCACAAATATCTTTCATATTTTACTGAGTTCATTCATTTCAAGCATATTATCAGGACTGTCACTTTTCACTTTTCACTACTCATCATTTCAAGATCTCAAATGCATAGCAGGTTAACGTACCCATATACCATGATACTTCCATTTCCACTTGTGATATTAGCTTATTTTATCATAATTCTGACATAATTTCGCACATAAACACCGAGCATAAAATTCACATATTTTATTTCATGGACTATTATTTTTCTAGGGTCATAATTCTTTTATACTTATTTCGATCAAAATGTACCATTTTACTTATGTGACAATTTCTCAACAATAAACAATTACGCAAAGACATAATTTTAACAAATTGACACGAAGCATACTGCAAGATAATACTAATCCACATTCATTCATACTTAGCCACTTATATTTCATGTAATTTTAATGCAAACAGACAGTCATATCCACATTTTGACTCATAGGTTTAATTAACCAATATCCTACTACGAGAATTTATTTCCACAACCCCATCTTAAATGATGATTACTAATTCAAATAACTCTATTCAAAATTTACTAATTCATATCCCCAAAATTAAATAAAGCCCAATACAATCTCATTAGAATTTCATATTCGAGTCATCTTTAACATACTTTCAGTTTTCGTCCAAGGGATTTATCGTAAAATAAATCCATTCTATCACGTAAGCATATTAAACAGAGAACACTTTTGACTTTATCAGATACCCATTAACTATTTTCATTTTCTGTCATGCCTATTTCTGATCAACAAAGCCTTAGTCGCTCATGACCTCTTTTAAGTGACATAAGTAGGCAAGCAAGTTAAGTCAATCCATTTAACATAGTAGTACAGGACACCTTTAACTTTGTTATGTAACAACATTTCTAAGCATGCATTCATATTCTCACATAATGGGTTCATATGAAAATAATTTAACATAAATAGAAAAGATGGGAAGAGACGACCTGATGGAGGTTAACGACATCTCGGATGAGTTCTCGTTGAAGCTTTAACTGAGAACTCTAACGATCATCAAATTTAACGGAGGAAAAATTGTTGGCCTTTAACTTTAATCAATCTGACTCCATGGTGGGTCCCTAGCCAATCAATTTTACGCCATTCAACCTCAACCTCATTACCACATACCATCTTCTCTTACCATTTACGTTTCCTATTCCCTTTCCCCTTAATTTTCACTCATTTCCATTTCCAAAGGCCCATCGCCGACAATCATCCGACGTCGACTTCTCCCACACGGCGACATCTCCCAAACTGCGACATCCTCCACCGCGACATCTAGGCACGACCTCGATTCCCGTCAAGCGACCTCCAAATGGCCCTAGTGTCTTCATCTTCCCGCTTCTTCCCCTCCGATTTCACGAGCCAACGACCTCTAAAGCCATGGCTACTGCCGGCGACATCCAAGTTGCAACACCCACATCACCTTGCTCCCAGCGACCTTCCTATTCTCGTAACGTAAGGGCCGACAACCTAGGTCGGAAATCCACTTATAGCGACATCAAACCTTGGCGATTTCCAGGTACATCTATTCCCGCCGGCGACATCCATGGCCGCTACCATTGTAGGCGACAATCAAAACCACTGCCACGCTTTGCTCTTTCTCTAATCTACTTCGAGTTGAATTCGCCCCTCGCAACTCCGCCCCAACCTCGCTTTACTTTCGATCTCCAACCCCAAATATCCTCAACATCTCGCTCAATCTCAAACTCCGCTCGCCGACTTCGCCCTTGCTCGCGACAATCAACTAGCCGCCGCTCAATCCTAGCGACATTCAAAGCCGTTTCAACCTGGCCGACTTTCATCCTTCCCGGCGAGATATACTGTAAGTTTCCTATCTTTCCTAATCTTTGCTTATTTCATTTTCCGCCATTTCCATTTCTGCGACATGATTTTTGGCGAGATGAATTTGCGACTTGGACTGTATAATTTCTGATTTCAATTTGCGTTTTCTTGTTTCCTCTTCTTCTCACCCCATCAATTCCACCATTTCTCGACAGTTCCGCTTTCACTTTGCTATTTTCTTGCGATTTAATCTTAGCGACATTGCTTGGCGAAATTACTTTTGCTATATTACTTTTCTATATTGCGAGCTCTGTAACTTTGCGATTTCAACCGCGATGGACTGAACGACGCGAGAAACGAGATATGCTGCCTTTATGATTGTTTACTTTTTGCTTTCTCTCTCTACCTTTCCTTCTAACTTTCCGGCGAACGTGTAAGTACCCAAATCCGGATCGCCAAAATCCGTTAAAAGTTAACCGAAATTCGTTAACTGGCCCGCTCTAGGTTAACCGGAACCCGTTAAGCTCCCCGTTCCCAAGCCAACGAGACGCCTCTGACTGCCCGTGCATCCCAAAGTCGAAGCGCACGCAACACACGTCGCCGCACGTAAAAGTACATCTTCTCGAAAATGCACTTTCCAAGACTTTTTCGGGGCATTTCTGACATTTTCCTGACAGTTATTTAAAAACGACAAAACCGGGAATAATGGGCACGAAAACCCATAACCTCCGTGAGACACAGGGCACGTGGCATGCATGCCACAGCCCTCCGGTCAACATCAATCAGATTTCGGTGAAAAGACCAAAATACCCCCTGGGATGCCCCCATCCGTCCCGGACTCTTTTGCAGGCAAACCAGAAATACCAGCAAGTCCCTCCAATTTCAAAAATACCACAAAACTCCCTGGAATTCAGGTTAAGTCCGGCCGGACTCTTTTGCAATTTCACCCTATAAGTACAGAGGGTTGTTAACATTTCAAAAAAAAGAAAAACCTTAACATTTTCTCTCCAATGTACCAAGATAAGCTAGTTTCATCCCCTTCGAGCCCCGTTTTGTCTCGATTTGCGTGAAAATCCCATATTTCAACCAAACACGAACCAAAACACCTCGAAACACTGTTCCAAACACTAAATCGTATCCCGTATACGCCTCCCGAGTCAAAAGAGTCAACCCCTAGCCATAGGTAACACTCTCTCTCCCTAAACACTCGTTCCGTCTCGGTTTATGCGACAGTCGCTACAACGGTTTCGAACGAACGTTGTTGAAATTTAGACGTCACCGTCAATAGGTTCCGATACGTTTTAATCCCTGATCCTCTTCTCTTCCCGTAAGAGAAGTAATCTCGGGTTAAAACGGCGTTCCAGCCCCGTTACGTTACTTTTTATGTCATTTACAATTCCGGATCGCTTGATCCGTTGAACGTCATTTACTTTCATGTCATTTACAAATTCGGATCGCTTCGATCCGTCGATCGTCATTTACTTTATGCAACTTTACAATTTTGGGTCGTTTGATTCCGTCGATACCGCACTTTAAATACTGTCATTTACAAGTCCGAACCGTTTGACTCGTGATAGTATTTACTTATCAAAGTCCGAGTCGCAAAACGATTTGTTGATCACATATTCATTTAATGCTTTTTTCCCGTAAAATCACTAACAATGACATGCCCGGTTCAAAATCGGAGTTCGACATTTGAACTCTCTTTTCGAAAACGCTACAAATGACGCTTGGCATCCAAACGATCATCTTCAAACTTAAAAGCCGACATTTGACATTCAAATATCATTTAATGCTTTTTCCCGTAAAATCGCTAACAATGACATGTCCGGCTTCAAAATCGGAGTTCGACATTCGAACTCTCTTTCAAAAACGCGTGAAATGACGTTTGGCATACAAACGATCATCTTCAAACTCAAAACCCGACGTTTGACATTCAAACGCTCTTTTCTTAAAAGTCAACATTTGACACTTAAGTTAAAAAAAAAGATCAAAATCATCACTCGTGTCACTTTTTCTAAAAAACTCCAAAACCGACGTTTGTCATTCAAACGCTCTTCTTTTCAAAAAGAATCACATAATCAACGTTTGACATTCAAATCAAGATTAAGCTTGTCATTCAAGCCTCCATTTTCAAAATGCAAACACACACACGCGCACACATTTTCGAGAAAGGTAGAAAGACTCGTCATACGAGGCGTTTCGGGTAATCTCAAAATACTCTTCCCGAAACGTAACGTGACCTCCGAACCTAACAATCTCCGGTACTCAAAAAGCTTTTTCCTCGTTTTTGCTACCAATAAAAATGACACCCCTTTTCAAAACATTTTCCCAAGTTTTTGCTAAAAATAAAAATGACATCATTTTCACAAAAGCCGTTTTTCAACGTTTGGACTCAAAATACAAAACCGCGTGGCGACTCCTCTCCTTCCCAAAAGCGAGGTCTCAAACACATACCTCCGCGAAAGACAACCGCCTTTCGCCGCGTGCGAAATTCGGGTAATTTCAGAACGGATCCTTCTCCAGTGACTAACATATCTCAGATCTTGTTAGTGTTATGCCCTAGGCCTATAGTTGATAGACTTATATGTTGACATTATTTATTATTATATGAAAAGTTTATTATTTTAATTATTATATGTTTTGCATATTTATTGTAATAATCTCCGTCCCTAATTATTAAGAGAATAATTAGTATAAATGTTAATGGATAATCATATGATGATTATATGCATAGAGGTGCACATTAAATTTATGGGTACTTGTTAGAGAACAAGTGACTGGATTTGACCCGTTTGAGATTTATGTCATGGTCAAATGTCATAATTAAATCTCATATGATCACTTCATTTAGTCCCTACACCTGAGATTATCATGACCTTACATATGATGAAAGTTATGTTTGATTTTAGTCAAACGATATCTTAACACGATATTTATAAAGGTTATCTTTGGCATGATCAGATTCATGATGGGAAGGATGATAAGTCAAGATGAAATTTGTCCCTCGAAAGAGAGATGTTTTGCTTGGGCCCCTCGATGAGTGATATTGGTGAAAGTGTATGGCCATACCCCAATGCGATTGGATTATCATTATACTCAAGATCGAGAAAGCATTGAACAAATACAAGTTGACGTGGACCATGACTTGTGTTCAATATAACATCGTGAGACGAAGGGAGAAATGGAAGTATACCATTGGAAACGTGAACTCTTACGTTATATTATTTGGGTAGACATAATGGCTTGCTAGAGTCCGCTTATGTTTTATGAGAGTTGATATGACCGGGCTCATTGCCAACATAATATAATCCTATTGGGCCACACACAATTAGAATAAATTGGTTAAACCAAAGGAAGTAAAATTGAGAAGTCCTGATCAGGCATAAGTCATCGCGCGACAGATCCTGTCCATAGGACTCGTCTGGTCGTGCGACAGATCAAGCCACAGAGGCGGTTTACAGACTAGTTTTCTAATTTGATTAGGAAACAAATACCATACTAAAGTAGTATAAATATGATGTCTTTGAAACCCTAATTAGCTAGCCAAATTTCTGAAAGGAAAATCGTAACAAAAGGTTTCTCAATATTCTCTTCAAAGGTTTAAGGATCTAGCAATCATCAAGAATTGTTATTGGTTCATTCAAAGGTGTGGATACTACTAGAGGGTCTTCACTCGTACGACGATCAAGGCCTAGAGTTCGAATCTGAAAGTCTTGAAGATCGAAGTTTGTGATTCAAAATCACATTGATAGATTGTTCGATAGCTCAAGAACGGAAAGCAATTAAGGTTGGTTAATTCTATCTCATAGGAATTCAATTTAATTGTATAGAATGGATCATAGGGCTCTTGGGTTTTGTGTTATTAGATGCTTAATTCCGCTGCACATGGACCCATAAAACCCAACAGTGGTATCAGAGCCCCGTTCGTATGGTTAAGTTTGAATTAACATGCTAGAAAAGTGATATAAATTGTTTATATGTTCCTTGCATGTTTTGTATGCGGTAGAATCTTATTGTTTTTGAAACAATGTGCCAAAATCATTTTTTCTTCATATTGAATTAAATCTGTTAAAGGCTGTTTATATGATTTAATTGCTTTGTGATTAGAATTGATTGAATCTGAAAAATCTGCAAACGGGCATCTTCTGTCACGCGACAGAGTTGGTTTGTGTCACGCGACAGAGTTGGCCTCTGTCACGCGACAAACTTGCCAATTCTGGGCAGAATCAGTTTGTTGATTTTTCATGCTAATCTGTGATTATGTTTATAATCTGATATATTTCTGTATTAATCTGGATGCTATGAATTTCTGAAAATTAAATTTATAGGGCTATGCTAGATTAATTCAGTGTTTATGCATGCTTAATTAATTTAAATGTGATTTTATTAATTGTTGCGATGCATGAATTATATGTTCTTATGTGTTAAGAGTTTTGTTAAATGTTTAGTTGAAACATTGAATTGTAATTTCCTGAATGTTTAAATTGAAACATTAAAATTTTCGTTTTCTGATTGTTTATGAGAAATAAGTCAGTTTATGCAAAATTTAAAGGAATCTGATTGTTTATACAAAGTATTGATTATGTTGCAAATCAGAGCTGGTATTCTGATTGTGCATGTCTAGGAGAGTTCTGTCGAATGAAAGATTTGGTACTTAAGTATTCCTTGTGGCTCACCTATTTTCCTGGGAACTTACCTAGTGCGCGATTATGATTATCTTTGCTGATATGCTTATAATCTGCTTTAAAGAACCTTCATTTAACTTTTAAGTTCTTTATGCCAATTCATGATTAAAACACTTGAGACCACTCGAATAGTTTTGGGTGGGCTTGCCATAGCAAGGTACTTTGATTCTATTCCTTTGCGAGCAAGATGAGGAAATGGTGGTTCCTATACGTTTGAAGTGAATGAACTTAATTGGGTTATCAAAATGGTTTTGGACCCAAGGCATAAGATGAGATTAAAATATGCTTAGACATATGATGTCTTAAATAAATCTCATAAAAGATCTAAAAATCATATATGTGATATGATTGATGTTTCTACCTAATTAATTTAGTTTTGAGCGGTTTGCCATAGCAAACTTGAAATTAAATTAAAGTTGGATCTTAGCCCATTAAATGTATATTATGCTTATTTGCATTGGAAGGTGTATAATTTAGTGGGAGCATTTATTTTCATGTAAATGCATTATACTTCTCATATAATATGTTTGCTCATATGTATTCATATTTTATGTATATTTTTTTGTAGAACAAATGGCATCAAACAATAATCATCTGTCACTGCGATCTGTCCTTGAGAAGGAAAAGTTGGAAGAGAATGGTACAAACTATATGGATTGGATCCGTAGCGTGAGAATTGTTCTCAGGCAAGAGGAAAAGTTGTACGTTCTCAAGGAACCTATTCCACCTGAACCTGCTGCCAATGCTGCTAGGGCAGTGAGGGATCAATATCTGAAGCATAAGCATGATGCTACTGATGTTGGTTGCCTCATGCTCTCCGCCATGTCCAAGAGCCTTCAGAAGGATCTTGAGCACTTGGGAACAGTTGATCTAAACAATCGAATGATGGAAATGTTCCAAGTTCAAGCAAGACAAGAAAGGTATAACACAGTTAAGGCCCTAACCTCATGCAAGATGAGTGAAGGACAAGTTGTTGGTCCCCATGTTCTAAAGATGAAGGGCCACATCGAGCATCTTGAGAGGCTCGGTTTTCCAATTAGCCAAGAGGTGGCTACTGACATGATATTGAATTCATTGCCCGAAGATTTTAGTAATTTCATAATGAACTATAACATGGGGGCATGAATAAGAACCTTTCCGAGTTAGTTCAAATGTTGAACACTGCGGAAATCAATATTGTCAAGAAGAAAACTAATCAAGTGTTGATGATTAACAAGTGGAAGGGTTTCAAGGGTAAAGGAAAGGCAAAAGTTGCTAATCCTAAGGCAAATGTTGCCAAACCCAAAGAGGGTGCCAAACCCAAAGAGGCTAAGCCCAAGTCCCAAGAGGACGCAGTCTGCTTCCATTGCAATGAGATTGGACATTGGAGGAGAAACTGCTTAAAATACAAGGAAGCACTGAAGAAGAGCAAAGGTGTTGCTTCGACTTCAGGTATCTTTGTTATAGATATATTCCTATCTACTTCTAGTTCTTGGGTATTGGATACCTGTAAGTACCCAAATCTGGCTCATGCCTTCCGGTTAAATTTCCCGACAATTTCGGTAAATTTCCTGCAATTCCCCTGACCTTTCCTAGCTGTTCCGGAAATATTCCGAACTGCTCCAAAACAAATAAGGGCTGAAGGGGAAGCTTCCTAATTAAGAAACACGTTTTTCTTAATTAGGAAATGTTCTAGAATTTGCCACCTTGCATGGTTCTAGAAACATGCTGAGTCACAAGGGATAATGCCGCACGGCTGCATTAGCCAAAGGTCTCTGGCCGCACGGCTTCATTGGCCTTATCCAGACTGCCTATAAATAGAGCCCTCCTCTACCCATTTTCACAACAACAACAATACCATCAATCACACATAATACGAAGAAGACACTCCCAAGAGCTGCTGGAAGTCCAAGAAGGTGAAGAAGAAGGCCAAGAAGCCACCTCCTTCCTCCTTGAAGATCCCAAGATCAACCTTTCCACCTAGCTCAATCCAAAGAAGAAGAGAAAGCCATTGGTAACCTCTCACACCCTAAACTTGCATCCTAATTGCTCTATGTGATTCTAATTGCTCATTGCATTTCATATATTGCTATTATCTTGTTTGGGACTTGGTAGATTAAAGATCATATCTTTATACCCCCTTTCCCCCCTTTCCATGCATTAGGCATCCTTTGCCATTAAAGATGTAATCTTTTGAATCAAAGGTGCATCCTTTGCACCTAAAAATCCTATTTTTACATAAAAATATCATCTTCATGCATCTTTTGCATATAAAAATTCAATCTTTATGATAAAAATGCATCCTTTGCATATGAATTCCTTTTTCAAGCATCCTTTGCATTAAAGATCATATCTTTATTCTAAATTAGCATCCTATGCTTTTCAAAAATGCAATCTTTATGCATCCTTTGCATATTTAAATCCCAATTTCTTCATAAAAATGCATCCTTTGCATAAAAATCATGTCTTTATGCATCCTTTGCAAATAAAGATCATTTATTTAAATCAAATGCATCCTTTGCAACCCAAAAATGTCATCTTTTCACTAAAAATGTCATTTTTACATGCATTCCCTCATGTCCCCATTAGCAACCTTGGAACGGACCGATGTAAAAGATCCTATCTTTACATCGTTCCTTTCATAAAGGTTTCATAATTTCTTTAGAAAGGGACAGCCTTGAACCCTATATCTCCGATTATCACTTAAGATGAGTATGAAGCATCTATATGAGCTCGACCATCTTAAAGTGTAGGATTGATGGGCTAAGGACATTCCTTCCTAAAGAACCTCATTTTGTGACTATAAAGAGAGTCATTCTCTCGATCACGCAAGTCCCGAGGTTTAAAAATGCGATGATCACAAGTCCAAAATGAGGACGGGATCATAATCCCGAATACATAAAATCCAAGAAATCCCGAGCGACAACCAATAAATGGTTTGTACGTCTGGAAGACGACTTGGGACATCCCCTCCCCCTATTTTCAAACACATGCACACAAGAAAGCACGCAAGCAAGCACAATTAATGAAATATTGGGAGACTTGCTCCGGCAAGGCACCTTGGGTGAACGACGATCCATTCTTCTCAAGGGGTAACTTAACCTCCGAACCCATAAAACCTTTTTTCTAAAGTTTTGAGGTAATCAAAATGGCGTGGCGACTCCGTTTTTCAAATTAAACCGGATGTCTTCAAACTCGCGTGAATTTCCAATACACGAAATTTGGGGCACATATTCACAGTTTGGCGACTCCGCTGGGGATATCCCAAAGGAGAAAAGCTTTTATTTTCAAAACAAAAATCGATACTCGGTATATAGGTGGAAACCACTTAACCTTCCTGTACACTCCCTGATGTGGGAGTTGGGATAACCGGTGGTTTAACAATCCCACGTACCAGTATCCCTTTTCAAAAAAAAAAAAATTTGAAAAAAATAAAAGAAAGCTTTTCCCTTTGAGTGGGTTAGACTCCCGTCGCTGATTTCATTAATCGTGCTTGCTTTCTTTACCTTGCATTGCATCATTTGCATCTTGGAATCTGTGCATACTTTGAACGGGAAACAACCCGAAAAAAAAAATAGCAAAGGAGTGGAACCTGGAAAATTGATCCATGCAGTCGTACGGCTCAATCCTCCTCGATTCTCGACCGGCGACCTCAGTGGCAATTCCACCAGGAAAAATCATGGTTAATCCGGGCAGTCCTAGCAGCTTGATGACTGATCGATTGGGGCTCCTTAAAATTTACGTGCTTACATGTTGCATTTTCCCCGTCCCGAAAATCATTCCTTTAAAACACATTTCATGAAAATCTCTGTTTTAACTCAAAAAGGAACATTTTTAGGAGACCGCACACTACGCGCACCTGATATATCCTGTACACTTTGCACGCACGTCCTTCAAACCCGGAGTGGTTCCAGCCTTCGGGCCACGGACAGCTTACGATGCTCCCGGGCGCGCACGGAATCATTCCAACCTCCCCATGGCAGCCAGTGTCGACCAATGCACAGTCCGTGTCACACGTTTCAAAAAACCGTGACTTTTGGTTGGTTTTTGGTCTAGTCCGTGTCATATAGCCCAGTTACATATCTCTGTAAAGGTCAAGCCTTTGTTCATAACGGAAGCCAAGATTTTCGCTCAAGCGGAACTCCGCCAAAATTCCGACAAGGAAAAATTGGTAGGATCTTGACTCCGACATTGACTTTGACCTTGACCCGCACGGAATGCGTAAGAGTCGAGACCGAGTCCTTGCCAAGAAAATTCAAAGATCTTTCGCTCAAGCGAAGCTCTGCCAAAATTCCGACAAGGAAAAATTGGCAAGATCTTGACCCGGCATTGACTTCGATTCTGACTCACGCCCGGCGTATGCAACGAAGTTCAATGTGACACTGTGTCATCCGGCTTTTGCCGCCCGACCCATGCCTATTATCTTCTCGGACATTACCGAAAGTCAAAACGTCATTCGCTCAAGCGAAACTCTGCCAAAAATTTCGTCAAGGCAGAAAGACGAGACTTTCCCGGTATTGCCTTGACTATAATCCGCATCGCTCGTGCGTTGAAAGTTCCTATGACCCGCTAGACCCGTTAGGAGCGTTCTTTACTCTCGGTCGATGGGATCCGCGTGCCCTATAGGACCCTCGCCCGGGGCTGTCCACCCTGGGAGGTCGAAATACAGGTGGAATATGAAGGGCTTATAGACGTAGTGACGGAACCCACTGATCCAGGATCTAGAGTAGTTGCGAAAAAGAAGGGCAAATTCCCTTTTCCAACCAAATAGATATTAATAAAAGACACTGTTTTAAGTAAACTGGAAGATTCTAATTTGCATATTGCCTGGGCCTTCAGCCTAAACACCTACCCCGAGTCTAAACCTTTCCTATCCCTTTCCCGCAGCGAGAACGAAGTGGGTGAGAACACCGGGTCAGCGACTTGTTAGCGCAGAAGTCCCTGGAAGGTGCTCGCTAGAATCCTCGCTTTTGTCAGCTTTCCAGTTGTCAAAATGTCCAACATGGTAATCAACAATGGTAATAACCAAATGGCCGGAGAAGCCATCCCAGTTCAGCCCAAGCCCCACATCTGGTATGATGTATGCGACTGTGAGGACTGTCTGGAGTATGAGTATCAAGAATGGATTAATGAAGACGCTCTTTCGAGAAAGAAGAAGAAGAGAAAGTCCACGCATAGAAATTAAAGGAAAGGTATGAAGCCGGGATAAGAGCGTAGGAACTTTAGGGAGCCTTCAGCAAATTCGACTACTACGTCAGTTATGCCAAATAGCCCGCCAAGGAACCCATCATTCAAACCACAGTCCAGCCTGATACCCCTATGGACAGTGACCCTCTTGAAGCAGAAAGTGCTGAATTTGTGGCCATCGTGAAATTCAATGAGAAGCTAGCAGATCTAGAAGCAGAATACAGAGCCTATCAATACGTAGCGCCAAGGAAGAATTAAGATCCCTTCGAAGAAGACTTCATCAAGATTATCCAGGCCAACCCTCCTTGGGCTATACCGACAAGGTCGTGGTGTCCAAGATCAGTAAAGAGAAAATGAGTTATCAGCAGTGCATTGATAAGATGAGCCAGACTCTTCAGTCAATGAGCCCAGTTGTCACAGACGAGCTCGCCGAGAGATTGCATCAAGCTACTCTAGCTCCCCTCACCATCTTTCCATGGTACCGGCCTGTCAATGATTTCCGGCAAGTTTTTGATCAATTTGAAGTCTCCAACTTTCTGAAGAACGCTGACAAGACTGCTACTCCTGTGGCAACAAAGAAGAAGGAGTGAGATCCCGGTCCAACCCTTGTCAAATACCCTCGAGTCAATAAGTAGTGTAGGGTCCAGAGTCAGTAGCGTCTATTCAGTCGAGTCAGGAATCTTTGAATTCCAGTCCTCTGAGTCATCCGAAGGCCTCACGCCTGAGGACTATCAAAATGTAATCGATGTCATCTTTCCCTTATTTTGAATGAAATGACAGATCTGAGTATCCTCTTATTGCCAACTTAACAAATGATAAATTAACTCAAAACTTAACAATGCTTAATAATGAATCATTTGAACAAGATGCAAACACACTAAATGAACAATACATTAAAGAAATCTTTTAAGCAGGTTTCAGAAAAAGAGAAAACCGGGCCCAAGCCGCCGAGGAGGTTTTGACAAGTGTGAACTGGGTACCGTCGAGGAACCTAAAGAGACACGTATTGGAAACTTCTTCCAGGGGGTTGAACGGGACAGACCGATCGATCCGCTCGTAGAATACGTCGACGTATTTGCATGGTCATACAAAGGATATGCGGGCTAGGCAGGTTCGATAGTAGAGCAATGTAATCCCTCTAGTACTAGATGCTAAGCCGCAGCGTAAACCGAGGAAAATCAAGCCAGCAGTGGTCTCTACAGTTCAAAGAAGAAATTGAGAAGCTACTGCGGGTAGGATTCATCAGAGTCGTCGAATATCCGACATGGTTATCCATTATTGTGACCGTCACCAAGGCCAATGGGAAGGTGCGCTGCTGTGTGGATTTTCGAGATCTAAACAAGGCCAGCCCCAAAGACGATTACCCTTTGCCAAACATAGACATCCTGGTGGACTCCACTGCCAACTACGAAGTCAAATCCTTCGTTGATGGCTTTCATGTGCTACAACCGAGATCAAGATGGCCGAAGAAGACCAAGAAAAGATGTACCTTCACCACACCGTGGGGAACCTATCGCTATACGGTGATGCCATTTGGGCTTAAGAACGCCGGGCTACTTACCAAAGGGCAGCGACCGCGCTTTTTCATGACATGATCCACAAGGAGATTGAGGTCTATGTAGACGACATGATAATCCACTCCAAAGGCGAGGACGGGCGCACTTTGTTGACCTGCCAAAGTTCTTTGAGAGGCCGAGACAACATTCCATGAGACTAAACCCCGCCAAATGCACCTTCGGAGTGACAAGGGGAAAAGTGCTTGGGTATATGGTCACGGAGCGAGGTATCGAAGTTGACCCCGAAAGATCAAAGCCATTATGGATATGAGGCCACCTCGAACCTGCATGTAAGTCAAGAGCTTTATGGGAAAACCGCAAAGACATCGCCCGCTTTCGTCACATCGCTGACCACTATGTGCGAGCCCATCTTCAAGCTCATGAAGAAGAATGTAGATACAGAATGGACCGAAGAATGCCAGGATGCCTTTAACCAGATCAAAGCATACTTAGTACATCCTCCGGTGCTATGCCCCCCACATAGACAGAAACCTCTTCTTCTCTATCTCACTGTCACTGATACGACAGTTGGGGCTATGCTTGCTCAGGAGAAGAAAGACTCTCGGGTAGAAAATGCCATTTACTTTGTCAGCCGGAAGCTGCAGGGAAGTGAGCTCAATTACTCAGCATGTGAAAAGACCTGTGCAGAACTGGTCTGGGTAGTCGGCAAGTTGAAGCATTATATGCAAACCCACCCTGTGAATTTGGTCTCAAAAATGGACCCCATAAAGTACATCTTTGATAAGCCTTCCCTCTCGATGCGTCTGGCAAAGTGGTCATTCTTCTTGGTAGAATACGACATTAGCTACGTAACCAGAAAGGCCGTCAAGGGTCAAGCGTTGTCAGACCCCCTGGCGAACTTCCCCAGTAATGAGGACAGAGGGCATGAACCCCAATTCCCAGATGAAGGGATTTTCGCAGTTGAGCCCGAGAATCGATGGCAATTATTCTTTGACGGAGCCGCTAACAAAAGAGGAAATGGCGTCGGGATGCTACTGGTCGATCCGAAAGATGAGCACACGCCAATAGCCCTCAAGTTGAACTTCCCTGCCATGAACAATGTCGCCAAGTACGAAGCCTGCATTGCTGGTTTGGAAGCTGCCTTAGAAAGGAATGTCAAGGAGCTCGAAGTTTACGGAGACTCAGCCCTGATCATCAACCAGGTTTCCAACAAATGGAAGATTGTGGACCCTAATCTGCAGCGGTATCATGCCCATATGGAGGAGTTGACTGGACAGTTCAGAGAAGTGACTTTCCACTACTTGCCAAGGGAAAAGAACAGATTCGCAGATGCCCTAGCTACTCTAGCCTCACTGGTAGAGATCCCCGAGGGAAAAGCCATAAAACCCTTCAGAGTGGGTAGAAGAGAAGCCCCACCCTTCTGTTGTGAAGTAGACCTGGGACCCGAGCCTATAAAGGAACCCTGGTACAATCAAATTTACCAGTTCCTCAAAGATGGAGAGTCAGCTTTCAGAGACGAAGAAGGTAGACCAAAAGAAGGTATCAGAGCCAAGAGCTTGCAAGCCCTGAAAAGGTTGGCCTCCCATTATGTCATTCTAGGAGGCAACCTGTACAAGAAACGGTACCAAGGACCACTCCTCTTGTGCGTCACTCAAGAAAGGGCCAAAGAGTTGATGACTGAAGTCCATAATGGTCCCTGCGGTCCTCATATGAACGCCAGAGCCCTGATGCAAGTCATCCTCAGAATGGGTTACTACTGGATTTCCATGGAAACAGACTGTGTCCAGCACGTCCGAGCATGCGACAAGTGCCAGCGGTTTGCCAACCTCAACCATCTCCCGCCTCATGACCTGTACTGCATGACGACTCCTTGGCCGTTTGCAACCTGGGGAATTGATGTGATAGGGAAAATAGCCCCGGCAGGAAGCAATGGGCATGAATTTGTGCTAGTAGCCATCGACTACTTCACCAAGTGGGCAGAGGCCAAGTCCTACAAGGTCCTCACTTTCAAGAAGGTTGCCCAGTTTATCAAAGAAAACATAATGTGCAGATATGGGGTGCCCAACGAGATCATTTCCGATAATGGGTCGCACTTCGAAGGAGACTGCGATAGGTTACTGTCAGAGTTCAGAATCACTCGCCACAAGTCGTCCCCGTATGCACTCGAGACTAACGGGAGCCGTGGAAGCCGCTAACAAGACGCTCAAACGGATCATCCGCAAAATGGCCACCCGTGGTCGCGATTGGCCCGAAAAGCCGCACTTGGCACTCTGGGGCTACGTAACGTCTGTCAGTAATGCCTACAGGAGAAACTCCTTTTGCCCTAACCTACGGGATGGAAGCAGTGTTACCAGTAGAGTTGGAAATCCCGTCATTAAGGGTCCTCCTGGAAAACAGTGTCAATGAAGTAGAATGGTTGCGTAGCCGGCATGATGAGTTGGCCCTGCTTGATGAGAGAAGGCTAAAAGCCATGGAACACACCCGAGCCTACCAGAGGCGAATGGTCAGAGCGTTTGACAAAAAGGTTAAGGCCAGAGACATCAAAGAGGGTGACTTAGTGTTGAAAGTGAAGCCCCCTACCAAAGACAACCCCCTGGGAAAATGGGAACCCGTTTGGATCGGCCCGTATGTGATGCAGAAGATACTATCGGGAGGAGCCATGAAGCTTGCAGACCTGGACGACAATCCCTTTGTCCACCCAGTCAATGGTGATAAGCTCAGAAGATACTATGTTTAAGAAAATAAAAAAATAAAAAAAAAAAGAAAAAAAAATCTTAGTGCGAAAAGAGTAATACCCAAATTAGGCCGAAAACCCCAAAAAGGGCGGTCTAGGCAAAAGACAGGGTTGCACATTAAAAAAAAGAGAAAAAAATCTTAGTGCAAAAAGAGTAATGCCCACTAGGGCCGAAAACCCTAAAAAAGGGCGGTCTAGGCAAAAACAAGGCCGCACATAAAATAGTTCACTGTAATGAACTACGAAGACCCGAGCCCCTTAGTCTTTCTTGTAAAAGGGGAACGTAGGCCGCCATATATGGTTCGGTCTAAACAATAAAAAAGGGCAATCAAGCTTCCATGAAGTGCGTCCTAAACAATAAAGGGCATTTCAGTTTTCATAAAACGGGTCCCAAGCAATAAGACATTTGAATTTCCATGAAATGTGTCTTGATTAATTTCTAAGATAATATTTCTTGTTCATTACAAGTTAAAAGCTTCTTGATGAGTTCAAGCACGGTCTACTCTTGACTCGCTAACCTCGCTACAAAGATCTAAAATACAAAAAAAATGCCTAAATGAACTAATGTGTTTGCAAAATGGCAATAAGTGAATCCTAAGAAAAGATCTGTCAGTTGTCATTCGCCGAGTCTTCTTTGGTCTTCTTCCCTTTACCTCGACCCCGTCGAGTTTTCTTTCTCTTCTTCTCTATAAGGTCGTATCCCTCATTCCGATCTCCCAGATCCTCACCGGAGCCTCTACCAAACCTCGTGTCAATAAGTGCCCTCTACACGAGCACGAGTCCGCACTTCCTCCCTCTCGAGCCTCAATCAAAGGAGCAACCTCGGACAATCTCTTGTATCGAGCCTCCATATCTCCGATCGTCACCCGACCGGTTATGGCGGCGACTCGCCTTAGCTTCAGCCTCCCTTAGAGTCCTACTCCTAGTCACAGCCACCCCCAATAAAGCCCGACGTCTCTCCCCGAGAATGACCCGAGTCGCTCCCGTTTCCCTCTCGTACTACCCAAGTAGACAAAGTGGTCAAGATGGTGCTCTTCCCGCTCCCGAAGATAGCCCCGTGGGAAAGCAGCAGTATGTCCAAGCCCTCGAGAAGAATGAGAAGCCGGGCCGGGATCCCTCATATCCAATGGCATCACCTCCATGGTCCGGATGTCCTCCCAATCGCTCAATGGCTCCCGTAAAGCCCCGAACCGCCCGGATACCAAGCAGGGAATGTAGAAGGACGACCAGCGTAACCCCGGAACCCTCACAAAGATAGGACTCTGAAATATCCTCCCCGGGTCCGCAACCTCCAGGAGGTATCCATCAACGGATGTCCGAAGTGGATAGCCTAGCCATCGTCGCCTCCTGGGCCTACTCCGGGTCCCGTTGCCTTGGTGCACCTCTCCGAGAAATCACCCAAGGGCACTGAGTCGGCAAAGCCCCTGGCAAAGCCCCGAGCCTCTCCCTGCAGCCTAAAGTCGCACACTGGACTCCTGCACCTCATGAAATGGTCTCCCTAGCCATCCTGTCAATACCATGCAATGTCTCTCCCAAAACCAAGTGGGACAATGTCTTTCCCACTGAGCGCTCGACCATGTCCAAGAGACCACCATGACAGATCCCCACGGACTCAGCGGTGAACAGAGCAGAAAATATGCAGAGAATAAAGGCATCCATAGCCACCATGGTCGTAGCCATAGCCGGAGACCCAAACCTGCCTGGGATATCAGAAAGGTCAATCCTGTCCGGGGCTATCATCATCCCCTCAGCCTCTCCCAGAGAAATCTGCAGAAAAAAATCTGCAGCAACCAAAGTTGATGCCCAAGGGAGTTTTCACCCCACTTTCTCAACCATGATCTGTACAAAAACATGTTCAAAGGTCACCCAAGCATTCATATATCATTATAAATCATTTTGGCCCTATTTCAGCCCCAATTCCAAGCAAAAGACTGCCCCGAGGCTCAAGTAATATGCAAATTAAAAAAGCATAAATTAGAAAAGCAAATAAAACAGTAATACAATGTCTTCGCCCCATCGGCGCCCAATTAAAGCAAAAAATAAACAAAATGTGCATCAAATTTGTCCATTGTTTGTTTTGTTCCTAAATTCACTCTAGAGACCTCATAGGCCTCCGATTCTTCTTCTTCTTCATCGCTGCTTAGCTCGTAGACGCTAGCCTCCCTCATCAAGTCCTCCGGGTCGCTCACATCAGACAGATGGACATTGTCGTGCCCGTACTCACCAAATGCTCCGTAATGTCGCATTGGGTCCCCGTCCCCGAGGCATGGCACCGGAAGAGTACTCCGGCCGATGAGGTAGACGATGTGCCCCCGACATGCCTTCTCTTGCGCCCGGCTCGTGTGCGTCCGCCGCCGCCTTTGAAGTGTGCTAGCTTCCTGGCGGGACCGACACATGTCTTTCCACCCCGTTCTCGCCCGACCGATCGTCATAGGTGCGAGTGGAACCCGAGAAAAAGAGGAGAAAAATCTCGTAAAATCTCGAAAATCTCGTAATTGCAAAAAAAAAAAGCAAAGAAATCTCGAAAAGGGAAAGACCCTAAAAGTATACTTACAGTCTTGCCAGCGGCAGTAGGTATACCTGGGCTCCCTAGTGCCTGGGACAGGAATCCTCATCCTCCTTGGAACTCCGTGGACCACATAAGACAAAGTGCAGGAGGGATCGGCGGGTCGAAGGCTCATCCTCCCCATATCCCCGAGTGACCGCGCCCTTCATCACTCACAAGGCCCCTCAGCGCCTCCACAAACACAAACTGGGTAGGGGGTATCCATGTCAAAATACTCCTCTGCGGCTATACCTCCCTGGTACCTAGCTATCTCATCTGCCTGCCAATCCCTGGGCTGTAGCATCCGTGCTGGAGGATCATGGGGAGTAATGGCGTCCAATGGAGGGACATGGCCATGCTGCCTCGAGAAATGGTCCCCTAAATAAATGACATCACATGTCAGCCCTGTCAGCCACCTCCTCTGCCTCGTCGCCTCGATGGCCCCTCCTAGCAAAATCTCCGGATACCTGCCCCAAGGGTAGAAGTCCACTCCGTCATGTCCATCCCTGTTGATGACTGGCCTCACCATCTTGTAATCAAAGGTGATCCGGGTCTTCCCCGTGAACTTATCCCTCGCATCTCCCCTCCAGCGGACCATAGCAGGGAAGATGGTGATATCGCTCTATTGGTTCCAAGGAAAGAACCCGATCACCTCACAGAACCAGATCTGCATGTTCAAAACATCAAAAGGGTCATTTTTCTTTCATAAAAGTCTCAAGACAAGAAAAGAAAGCGAGACTACCTCAAGGGCAAAAGAGAAGCAGTCCATGGAAGTAGCCTTGTTCCGGCTGTATATGTCCAAAGAGAAGTAGAGCTCCGCCAATCCGGCCTCTCCCCAAGAGACTGTCCCTATCCCATCCACATCCTCCAGAGAGTCAAGGAGACAAGTCATGGCCAGAGTCCCAGAATTAGCGAAGATGGTGACTGACAGCATCAACCACACAAAGGCTCTAGCAAGCTGGTGGACAGTCACCTCACTAACGGCAAAGTCCCGTATGCAGTTCTGGACTGCCACCTCGACGTTCCGCGTCTCCATCCCTAGCCCCTTAGGAATCAACTCAAACCCGACCAAAGCTCGGAACTCCTCAGCTGTGATATGGTCCCTCCAAGTCACGGGCCTCCCGGTGAACTGTAGGCCAGTAATAGCTGTGAAATCGGCGGGAGTCACTGTCAACTCTCCCCAGCTCAGATGGAAGCTATGAGTGGTGTCCCACCAAAACTCTGAAAGGGCCTGGACCAAGCCCTTGCTCTTAGACGTGATATGGATCCCTCTGCCGATAGCCTCAATGAATGAATCTAGGCCGGTAGCCCGCACCAGCTGCTTGGGGTTCGCCCCATTCTTCTCGAAATCTGGCATCCTCTGCCAAAGCCTGACTGCGATCTCAGAAGGTCCCCTGGATTTGTTCTCCTGCAGGAAGAACGCAAAAGAAGTGTGTCAGTCCTTCATCATTTTCAAAAGCATGCATATATTCAAAAGGTGCACATGTTTTCAAAAGAAAAGCATTCAATAAAAAATTTTCTAGCATCCTTTGCATGAAAAAAAAAGCGTTTTTCATCACTTGAAACACGTCATGTCAAGTCCCATTGCTTTCCTAAAGCACAAAATCACAATTTTCAAAATTCTTTGCATATAAGCATTATTCTTTCAAAAAAGTGGCATGCATGAATCCTTTTCATCTTCCAAAATCTTGTTTCTCATTGATAATCAAAATTTTGACTTAGTTCTAGCACATGCAAGAACTTCGTCTCACTTTAGACAATTATCATTCTTACTTTATTTTCGAGAAAAAAGTGGGTCATTCTCATTATTTTTGTCAAATAAATTGCACATGCATGTTCTTAGCCTCATAGGTTAAATCATCAATATCTCAAAATCATTCAAAAAATCCTAGGAAAATCCTAGAAAATTCCTAAAGCTTGGGTCAAGCCCTAAATCAATCAAAATTCAATTAAAATCGACGGAATTGAGCCAAATAAGAACGCTTACCCCAACCGATCGCGGGTTCGTCGATTTGTGCTCTCTTCTCCCCGGATAGAGCTCCGATGGAGGCGTAAGAAAGTCGTACTTTCTCTCCGTTCGAACGAGTTCCTTCCTCCTCCTTTGAGCGGCCGCGGAGATATTCCTCCTAGCTTGCCTTGGCACCGGATCCATTCTTGATCAAAGGAAGCAAGAGGATTGAAAGAATTTTGAATTCTCTTCCTCTCTTCTCGCTCTCTTCCTCGGCGTGTTCTTGGGCGGCAATAATGCCCAATGCCCGTTCAAATCTGTTTTAAATAATCTGGAAAAAACATACTTCTAGCCGTACGGCTTCTTTTTTCTCCCATCTCATGCCGGGCGGCCTCATTCGCTCTGAGCAGAAATTACAATTTTGCCCCTGGACTTTCCACTTGGGCCTACAATTCCCGTTATCCTTTAACTAAGATAACACCCTTTTCAGAAGATATCCCTTATCTCCTAAGCAATTAAGCTTTCTTCCCAGTCGCCTCCGTTAATTTCGTTATAACGGGATAACGCTAGGTGACAACCTCCGAATTGTCGAAATCCGAACTTAAGCTACCTCTATCACGAATATTGAAGTATGCTAAGTTCTCTAAACTTAAGCTACCTCTATCACGAATAGTGAAGTATGCTCAAGTTATCCAAACTCTAGCTACCTCTATCACGAATAGTGAAGTATGCTTCAGTTTTCCAACTTTAGCTACCTCTATCACAAACTGAGAAGTATGCTCAAGTTTTCCAGCTATAGTTGCCTCTATCTACTCGATAGTGACGCAAGCTTTAGCTTCCTCAGGTGACAACCTCCATTAATTGTCAATCAGGTGACAGCCTCCATTAATTGTCAAAACCCTCAAGGATCCTAGACATCGTTCCTAATTATCTAGTGATGCTTGAACTACGATCAAGGCTTGATTCCTCCGGGATACGTAGGTAGCCTTTCATAAAAGGTCCAGCCATCCGACCACTTTGGTCACCCTGTTCCTTCGTCACTCATCAGTGATGAAGTAGCCCCTCATAGAGGTCTAGATATCCGACCACATCGGTCACTTCTAGCATATCCCCAGTAGGATCAATTGCTTGACCTCTTAGGTCATTTTCTCTTCTACTCCCCAAAGAAGAGACCCGCTTTCTTCTCCATTCCTCAGCGGATCTTTTCCGAACTACGGTCTGGCTTGATACCCACTCGGGATACGTAGGTAGCCTTCCAGAGGTTCAGCCACTCGACCACCTCGGTCTCTCAATCCGTCTCGGCATTCGCCAGATCGGATCCTTTTCTATCGACAACCCCACTCGCCTTGCAAGTGACGTTGCCGAGGGGCTTCTGTAAGTACCCAAATCTGGCTCATGCCTTTCGGTTAAATTTCCCGACAACTTCGGTAAGTTTCCCGGTAATTCCCCGGACCTTCCTAGTATTCCGGAAATATTCCGGAACTGTTCTAAAACAAATAAGGGCTGAAGGGGAAGCTTCCTAATTAAGAAACACGTTTTTCTTAATTAGGAAATGTTTTAGAATTTTCCACCTTACATGGTTCTAGAAACATGCTGAGTCACAAGGGATAATGCCGCACGGCTGCATTAGCCAAAGGTCTCTGGCCGCACGGCTTCATTGGCCTTATCCAGACTGCCTATAAATAGAGCCCTCCTCTACCCATTTTCAAAACAACAACAATACCATCAATCACACATAATACAAAGAAGACACTCCCAAGAGCTGCTGGAAGTCCAAGAAGGTGAAGAAGAAGGCCAAGAAGCCACCTCCCTCCTCCTTGAAGATCCCAAGATCAACCTTTCCACCTAGCTCAATCCAAAGAAGAAGAGGAAGCCATTGGTAACCTCTCACACCCTAAACTTGCATCCTAATTGCTCTATGTGATTCTAATTGCTCATTGCATTTCATATATTGCTATTATCTTGTTTGGGACTTGGTAGATTAAAGATCATATCTTTATACCCCCTTTTCCCCCTTTGCATGCATTAGGCATCCTTTGCCATTAAAGATGTAATCTTTTGAATCAAAGGTGCATCCTTTGCACCTAAAAATCCTATTTTTACATAAAAATATCATCTTCATGCATCCTTTGCATATAAAAATCCAATCTTTATGATAAAAATGCATCCTTTGCATATGAAATCCTTTTTCAAGCATCCTTTGCATTAAAGATCATATCTTTATTCTAAATTAGCATCCTATGCTTTTCAAAAATGCAATCTTTATGCATCCTTTGCATATTTAAATCCCAATTTCTTCATAAAAATGCATCCTTTGCATAAAAATCATGTCTTTATGCATCCTTTGCAAATAAAGATCATTTCTTTAAATCAAATGCATCCTTTGCAACCCAAAAATGTCATATTTTCACTAAAAATGTCATTTTTACATGCATTCCCCCATGTCCCCATTAGCAATCTTGGAACGGACCGGTGTAAAAGATCCTATCTTTACATCGTTCCTTCCATAAAGGTTTCATAATTTCTTTAGAAAGGGACAGCCTTGAACCCTATATCTCCGATTATCACTTAAGATGAGTATGAAGTATCTATATGAGCTCGACCATCTTAAAGTATAGGATTGATGGGCTAAGGACATTCCTTCCTAAAGAACCTCATTTTGTGACTATAAAGAGAGTCATTCTCTCGATCACGCAAGTCCCGAGGTTTAAAAATGCGATGATCACAAGTCCAAAATGAGGACGGGATCATAATCCCGAATACATAAAATCCAAGAAATCCCGAGCGACAACCAATAAATGGTTTGTATGTCCGGAAGACGACTTGGGACATCCCCTCCCCCTATTTTCAAACACATGCACACAAGAAAGCACGCAAGCAAGCACAATTAATGAAATCTTGGGAGACTTGCTCCGGAAAGGCACCTTGGGTGAACGACGATCCGTTCTTCCCAAGGGGTAACTTAACCTCCGAACCCATAAAACCTTTTTTTCAAAGTTTTGAGGTAATCAAAATGGCGTGGCGACTCCGTTTTTCAAATTAAACCGAATGTCTTCAAACTCGCGTGAATTTCTAATACACGAAATTTGGGGCACATATTCACAATACCGGATGTGGATCTCACATTTGTTTAAATGTTCAGGGTCTAAAGAACAGAAGGATGCTTGAAGATGGTGAAGTGGACCTACGTGTGGGGAATGGAGCAAGAGTTGTTGCATTAGCCGTAGGAACTTATGAAGTTACTTTACCTAGTGGACTAATACTTGTTTTGAACAATTGTTATTACGTTCCAGCTTTAAGTAGGAATATTATTTCGATTTCATGTTTGGATAATGAAGGTTTTAATTTTCTTATATGTGATAAGAAGTTTTCTATTTACAAGAGTGATATGCATTATTGTATTGTTATTTCATTCAATGGCCTTTATATCCTTGATGTTGAAAATCGTGATAATGATGTCTATAACATTAACAAGAAGTATAAACCCAATGATGTAAACCACACTTACTTATGGCATTGTCGTCTTGGCCATATAAATGAGAAACGTATTTCTAAAATCCACAGAGATTAATTTTTAGACTCACATGATTATGAATCATATGAGACATGCGAATCTTGTTTACTTGGCAAGATGACCAAGGACCCATTTACCAAAACTGGTGAAAGGGCGGGCGACTTATTTGGCCTCATACATACTGACGTATGTGGACCTATGAGTAGCAATGATAGGGGAGGATTTTAGTACTTCATAACATTCACTGATGATTATAGTAGATTTGGATATGTTTATCTAATGAAACATAAAAGTGAATCGTTTGAGATATTTCGAATATTTCAAAATGAGGTGCAAAATCAACTTGGCAAAACTATTAAGGTACTTTGATCTGATCGAGGTGGCGAATATTTGAGCCAAGATTTGACAGTCATCTTAAGAGTTGTGGAATCGTTTCAGAACTCTCTCCACCCGGAACACCACAATGGAATGGTGTGTCTGAAAGGAGGAATAGAACTTTGTTGGGCATGGTTCGTTCTATGATGAGTCAAGTTGAGCTTCCTTTATCCTTTTGGGGACATGCACTAGAAACTGCTGCTTTCACTATAAACAGAGTTCCTACCAAATCGGTTCAAAAGACCCCATATGAGATGTGGCATGGAAGAAAACCTAGTTTGTCTTTCATGAAAATTTGGGGTTGCGATGCATATGTCAAGAAGTTAACTTCTGACAAGCTAGCACCTAAGTCTGATAAATGTGTTTTTGTGGGTTATCCTAAGGAAACTAAAGGATACTATTTCTACAATCGAAACGAGAACAAAGTGTTTGTTGCTCGAAATGGTACCTTCTTAGAAAAAGGAGTTTCTTCGCAAAGGAACCAGTGGGAGTAAAATAGATCTCAAAGAAATTCGAGAACCCGAAAACAACATTGAACCAATGGTAGAAACTGAACCAAGTTCACAAAAGGTTGTGGAACCGGTTAAAGATGCACAAGTCCTTCGCAGAAGTGGTAGGTCACGATCCGAACCCGAGAGATATGGATTTCTCATTACGGACAGTGATGAAGTGGAGTTAATTAAAAACGATGAACCTACTTGCTATCACGAAGCGATGTCCGCTCCTGATTCAGAAAAATGGCAAGAGGCCGTGAAGTTCGAATTACAATCCATGGCTAATAATCAAGTTTGGAACTTGATTGATCCACCCGAAGGTGTAAAAACCATAGGGTACAAATGGGTCTTCAAGAAAAAGACCGACATAGATGGGAAGGTGCACACCTATAAGGCTAGGCTTGTAGCTAAGGGATATAGGCAGATTCATGGTATCGACTATGATGAAACCTTTTCGCCTGTAGCTATGCTTAAGTCTATTAGAATTTTGATTGCCATAGCCGCATATTATGACTATGAGATATGGCAAATGGATGTCAAGACAGCTTTCCTAAATGGGAAATTACTTGAGGATGTATACATGATACAACTTGAAGGTTTTATCAGTCCAGATAATTCTAACAAGGTGTGTAAGTTGCAGAGATCCATTTATGGATTGAAGCAAGCTTCTAGGAGTTGGAATTTATGTTTTGATGAAGAAATCAAAGAGTTTGGCTTTATCAAGAACGAAGATGAACCTTGTATATACAAGAAAATTAGTGGGAGCGTATCACTATTTCTAGTGTTGTTTGTCGATGATATCTTACTTATTGGAAATGACATTCCTGCACTACAGACTGTCAAGTCTTGGTTGGGAAAGTGCTTTTCAATGAAAGATATGGGCGAAGCTGCATATATCCTTGGTATAAAGATCTATAGAGATAGATCTAAAAGGATGATTGGTTTAAGTCAAAGTACTTACATTGACAAGGTTCTTAGAAGATTCCAAATGGAAAATTCTAAAAGAGGAAACTTGCCAATGTTGCATGGTGTATTTCTTAGCAAGACTCAAAGTCCTAAGACTAATGATGAGTGAAAGAGAATGAATGGTATTTCATATACTTCGGCAATTGGGTCTATCATGTATACTATGTTATGTACTAGACCCGATGTCTCGTGTGCTCTAAGCATGATGAGTAGGTATCAATCGGATCCCGGCGAACCACATTGGATAGCAGTCAAGAATATCCTCAAGTACTTACGAAGAACTAAGGATGTATTCTTGGTCTTTGGAGGAATGGAAGAAGATCTTGTAGTAAAAGGCTACACAGATGCTAGCTTCCAAACCGACAAAGATGATTTCAGATCGCAGATAAAATTTTTGTTTACGCTGAATGGAGGCACTGTCAGTTGGAAAAGTTCCAAGCAAAGTACCGTCGCTGATTCTACAACCGAAGCTGAGTACATAGCAGCATCTGATGCAGCTAAGGAAGTTGTTTGGATCAAAAAGTTCATTAGTGTTTTGGAAGTCATTCCAAGCATCAATGATCATATTGAACTTTATTGTGACAATAATGGTGCCATTGCACAAGAAAAGGAACCAAGGTCACATCAGATATCCAAACACATACTTCGACGTTTTCATTTTATCCGAGAGATATGCGAAAGGAAAGACGTAAAGATATGCAGAGTAGACACTGATGACAACGTGGCGGACCCATTAACTAAGGCTCTCCCGCAAGCTAAGCATGATGGTCATGTTAGGTCCATGGGTATTCGATACATGGGATATTGGGCCTAGTGCAAGTGGGAGACTGTTAGTGTTATGCCCTAGGCCTATAGTTGATAGACTTATATGTTGACATTATTTATTATTATATGAAAAGTTTATTATTTTGATTATTATATGTTTTGCATATTTATTGTAATAATCTTCGTCCCTAATTATTAAGAGAATAATTAGTATAAATGTTAATGGATAATCATATGATGATTATATGCATAGAGATGCACATTAAATTTATGGGTATTTGTTAGAGAACAAGTGACTGGACTTGACCCGTTTGAGATTTATGTCATGGTCAAATGTCATAATTAAATCTTATATGGTCACTTCATTTAGTCCCTAGATCTGAGATTATCATGACCTTAGATATGATGAAAGTTATGTTTGATTTTAGTCAAACGATATCTTAACACGATATTTATAAAGGCTATCTTTGGCATGATCGGATTCATGATGGAAAGGATGATAAGTCAAGATGGAATTTGTCCCTAGAAAGAGAGATATTTTGCTTGGGACCCTCGATGAGTGATATTGGTGAAAGTGTATGGCCATACCCCAATGCGATTGAATTATCATTATACTCAAGATCGAGAAAGCATTGAACAAATACAAGTTGACGTGGACCATGACTTGTGTTCAATATAACATCGTGAGACGAAGGAAGAAATGGAAGTATACCATTGGAAACGTGAACTCTTACGTTATATTATTTGGGTAGACATAATGGCTTGCTAGAGTCCGCTTATGTTTTATGAGAGTCGATATGATCGGGCTCATTGCCAACATAATATAATTCTATTGGGTCACACACAATTAGAATGAATTGGTTAAACCAACGGAAGAAAAATTGAGAAGTCCTGATCAGGCATAAGTCATCGCGCTACAGATCCTGTCCATAGGACTCGTCTGGTCGTGCGACAGATCAAGCCACAGAGGCGGTTTACAGAATAGTTTCCTAATTTGATTAGGAAACAAATACCATACTAAAGTAGTATAAAAATGATGTCTGTGAAACCCTAATAAGCTAGCCGAATTTCTGAAAGGAAAATCATAACAAAAGGTTTCTCAATATTCTCTTCAAAGGTTTAAGGATCTAGCAATCATCAAGAATTGTTCTTGGTTCATTCAAAGGTGTGGATACTACTAGAGGGTCTTCGCTCGTACGACGATCAAAGCCTAGAGTTCGAATATGAAGCTTCAAGTCTTGAAGATCGAAGTTTGTGATTCAAAATCACATTGATAGATTGTTCAATAGCTCAAGAACTGAAAGCAATTAAGGTTGGTTAATTCTATCTCATAGGAATTCAATTTAATTGTATAGAACGGATCATAGGGCTCTTGGGTTTTGTGTTATTAGATACTTAATTCCGCTGCGCATGGACCCATAAAACCCAACAGATCTGTCCATCCTCCTCTTCTTCTCTGTCATTTTTCTTCCGATGCCATTACCAGATTTGGATCTGTTCCTAATTTGGATCCGATTTTACCCTTGCCCAGAAAAAAGGAAACTGTTTACTTTCCATTCCGGCTGACTCCGATCTACTTCTACCCCCACTGTAATCTATCTTGATACCTTCAGCTCCTCTAATCCGGCCTAACTTCGCCGGAAAATGTCAATCCCGGCAACGGAACCAACTGATGCTACACGAACAAAAGTGTTGCACAGGAACTGAAGATAATTAGCAACAATGGTGGATACTCCGGCTAATCTTCTTCGTATGGTCGAACCGTCATCTACACACAAGCAAACACGTGGACTAAGCCGGGGGTGGCTCTGGCAAAACCCCTCCGGCGTGAGAGTAAGTGACTGGTAACTGAGCTTGATAACAAGGGAACTTTAGAGAGAGAAAGATCTTAGAGAGAGTTAGAGAGACTTACAAATAGTATTTTCTCCATGGTTTATATACTACCATGCAGCATGTGCCTTGCACATGCTGGACATGTGTCAATCATCCCCTAAGGGTGCCAACCACCCCCAATTTAGTGGGAAATTACTGTTCACCTTGTCAAATCACACTGTTTTGACGGTTGTAGTGGATACCTACGTGGCAGCACGTCGGTCACTTACTCGTCATCAGTCATGATTGTCGCCCATGCGACAATCCTAAGAGAGGGGGCAATACTCATATTGTCACCAATCCCATCTTATAACCGTCCTGTACTTGTCGCCTACTAGTCCTGCTCATCATATCGCCAACTGCCACGGGTACTTCTCGCTAACCGCTCATTCTCATGCTCAGACCTACTCATGTCGCTACTAATCTTGTCGCCTTACTTGAATGTCGTGTCACATTTATGGGCTTACTTACAATACCCACTTTATTCCTTGGGCCCACTTGGCCCATCTCACCATGTTGGGCCTAACTTACTATTTAGGCCCAAATCCATATTTCGCAATCACATCAACATTCAAACCAAAATATACATATATTGTTATACACACCCGTAACATTAACTCAAATCTACTCCCTCATCAATTTTTCACCTTCCCAACCTTCTCCCATTTTTCACCATTACATCAATTCAAAAATCACCCTCTTCATTTTATTTTTAAATAAAAAAATTACTACCTCCCTTTTCCTCCTACTATCATTTCTCAAACAAAAAAAATTACATACATATTTGTTCAAGATATTCAGCAGGATCATGGATAAAATGGCTCTACAATCGAATGTCAATGTAAGTTTTCTTCACTTTCTAATCATATAAATGTGTTAAACTTATATTTTTGTTTTCGTTGCAAAATTTCGGCCAGTAGTGGCCGAAATTCAACTCAGGTTCGACCACACCCAGCCGAAAAACTTGAAAAGTTCGGTCACACCCGATCGAAAATTTGAAAAAGTTCGGCCCTAATTTGTCGATGGTGGGTTGCTTTTCGGCCACACCCAGCCAAATTTTTAAATTTTTCGGCCACATCCTGCCGAATTTTTAAAAATTCGGCCACGCCCGACCAAATTTTTAAAAATTCGGCCACGCCCGACCGAATTTTCTAAAATATTTCGGTCACACCCGATTGAACCTTTTTAAAAAATTCGGCCACCATTGGCCGAACTTTTGTTTTTCTTCGTAACCATTTCTTATTATTTTATTGAATTGTTGCAGTATTAACTGGGTGACAACAACTATAACCCGGTTGATTTTGAAAGTGTTTTGCGAGACTAAATCACAGAATTCACAATACCTTTGTATTTTAGAGACCGTCAAATAATGTTTGATTGGGCGCGTAAAAGAGGGAAAATCATGGATTTATCATTGTCATTGGTCGGTCAGATAACGGAAGCCGTAATTCCACTCCTCGAATAATGCTTGTTTGTGAACGTTGGGGGATATACAAGGAAAATTCAGTCTCTCTTTCCTCTCAAGTATCTATCAACAATGAAATTTTGGGGAAAAAAATAGAGAAATCGGAACAAAGAAATGCGATTGTAAGTTTCAGTTGAACGTCAAACTAGTCACTGTTGATGGTAAATGGCAATAAAAAATGGTATGTGGCGTTCACAATCATCCGATTTGTAAATCCATGTTGGGTCACTTTTATGTTGGTAGATTACAGAAACAAGAGCAGGAGTACGTGATAGAAATGTCACATGCAAAATGCCTACCAAAGGATATTTTATATGGTTTAAAAGAGAAATTTTTGAAAAACAAGTCCTTAATACGTATTATTTATAATGCGCGCGTGAAGAGCAGGGCAAATGAGCATGTGAGTCATTTTCAAATCCAACAACTCATGTTTAAATTGAATAATCATGGTTATCAATTCGAATATCGGCAATGCGGGCATACAAATGTCACTAAGGAGATATTCTTTACTCATTCGAAAATCATTGAATTGCTGGAATCATTTCCATACGCCTTATTCATGGATTGCACTTACAAGACAAATAGGTACAACTTACCTTTGCTTGATATTGTAGGCGTGACATCAACAAAAATGACCTTTTTAATTGATGTTGTATACTTAGAGGCTAAGAAAGAATCAAGCTACATGTGGGCATGCAAAGTATTGAAATCTCTAATGGATGAATCATGTCTTCCTAATGTTATCATGACCGATAGGGAGCTTGCTTTGATGAATGCAATCCGTGAGACGTTCCCAACAACAATAACTCATTTGATATGTCGATGGCATATCAGCAGAAATATTCTAGTAAAATGCAAGAAAATGTTTGATATGCAAGAGATTTGGGAGGCATTTATTCTTCATTGAAATGTAATGGTCAAAGCTGATAAAGAGGCATCGTTTAATGACTTTTAGGCGATTATCAGAAGATTTCAGTTGTTATCCCGATACGGTCAATTATGTTATGAACCAATGGATTGTGCCATACAAATAAATACTTGTCTCGTGTTGAACAAATAAAGTTATGCACTTTGACAACTTGACTACAAACAGGTATATCGGGCGAATTTTATTTTTGATGTGTCATATGTTTTGATGTTTCATATGTTTCCTATGTTTTGTTAATTATATGCTAATAAAATACGTAACTTATGTTAGGGTGGAGATTCAACATGCCTTGTTGAAGAAACAACTTGCATCGAGCCAGGGAGCATTTGAGACATGTTGAAAACAAATTCATAAACTCATTGAATGCTCTCATATTGCAATTATCGCCTCATTTGATAAAAGCAGGACTGTGGTATAACATAAATTCAAGTCATCGCTATGGAGTGAGGTTAGAGGTATGGTGTCTATAAATGTATTGGATTTGATTTCCAACTCATTGGATTCACTATATGATGGTAGCCGAGATCCATTGTCGTGTAGGTGTGATGTGAGATCAGCATGCAGACTCCCTTGTCCATATGAGATTGCACAGTTCATGCGATTCAACTTGCCCATCCCACTTGATAAAGTTCATGCATTTTGGCGTAAGATAGATACCCTACCGATAATAAGTTATGATGATGATATTGAAGAAGAGATCCGTAATCGATACAAAGAGTGTTGTAATCCTCTTGATTTAAGATTTGAGGCAGCTCCACGAACAGGAAAGAATTTGATTGTTCGGAAATTGATCGAGATTTGTAATCCTGAAACAACAATGGCTAATGAACCTGTAGTGAAAACCAACAATAAGGGTCGTCCTAAAGCGACGAATGATAAGTTCACCAAATCCACAAAGCGTGATCCTAGCGCATTTGAGTACGTGGAGGCCATACCCGCCCAAGTTTTATTCTACCCCGATGCAAATCAATGTTCTCCGATGTTATCTGCAAAAGCCAAGTTACAGGTAACCTCAAGGCTATTTATATTATTCAATTAAATGTTATATCATGAAATTAGTCATTTCAACTTATTTTTACCTTTCTTGAATTTATCTTATAGCCTGTGCGTCGAAAAAGTCAACATGCAATCCCATATCTTGATCAAGTACATGTTTACATGCATAGTTATATTGAGAAAACAATTGATGTGCGAGGTGATGGGAATTTTGGTTTTCGGTGTATCGCGGAGTTACTTGGACGTGATTCAGATGATTGGCGGTGGGTTCGAGCAGCGTTATATCAAGAGGTTTATGGAAATCAAGAGTTATATGCTCAGTTATTCATGGTCGAGGATAGGGTGGAGAAAGTCATGTTCACTCTCAACTGGTATGATGGTTCATGTGGAGAAGCACATTGGTTTAACGCTGCAGAAATGGGTTACGTTGTTATAAATGCATTCAACGTTGCGTTAGTGACTTTGAGTAACACATTGTCTTTGACCTTTCTCCCTTTACGAAAATCAATGCCACGCAAACCAAAACTGATTTGTATTGCATATGTCAACGGTAATCATTACATTCATGCGAAGTTGAAGGAAGGATGTCAATTACCACCACTACCGTACAAATGGTACGAAGAACGTAATGAACGTTCAATCGAATGGCTAGCCTATTATCAAGAACGATTAATACAAGTACCTGATACATCAACTCATATAATTGATATTAAATAATTTTATTTATGATAAGATTTGTTTTGTTACATTTCTTTAGGTAATTTTCATTTATGAGTAACTTTCATTTAAAATTATATAATAATTTCATAAATTAACCTTAAATTTATAAAATTTAACTAACTTTAAATTAACTTTTTTAATGACAGGAAACACATTGTTACGTCCAAACTTAATAAACAGAAAAAAAAAATACATTCAACGTTGGTTCGGTAGATAGTGGCCGAAAAGAATGAAATATTTCGGTCAGTATTGGCCGAAATCCTTTGAAAAGTTCGGCCAGTACTGGCTGAACCATTGTAACTAGGGCAAAAAAAATTACTTTGGCATATTATTTGGGTACATAACAATATATTTTCATAAGTTTTTCAAAAAAAAAATACGCTTAATATTACATCCGGCCAGTAGTGGCCGAACAGAAGACGTGTTTTCGGTCACTTCTGGCCGAACTTTTTGAATGCTTTGGTTAGTACTGGCCGAACCTTTTGTTACTTGGGCAAAAAAAAATTAAAATATTTTAGGCTATAATTTTGCTACATAACAATATTTTTTCATGAATTTTTCAAAGAAAAAAAAATACGCTTAGGCCTCATTGGTTTTTCTTATTCAGCTCTTAATTTGTTCTGAAATCTGACTCATTCAGATGTAAAAAAATTAAGATCATTTGTTTTTTTCTCTATTCAGACTTACAAACCTCTGAAAACCCACTTAAATTTCAGATGTAAAATCTTGAATTATTTGCGTCTGAAGCCTTCGTTGGACAACAATATCCCTGTTATTTCAACATTCACACCATTTCTTTTTCCTCACTCCGTAACCCACAAACCCTCTATCGTCCTCCATTCCCTTTCAATCTAGGGTTCATTCAGAGTGTTCTTCAATGGTAAGCTCTCTCTTCGTCTCCCTCCCCCTTATGCATCTCCTTCTCCCAATCAAACTAAAACTCCAACCCAAACCCATCGGCTGCGGAGAAGGAATCAATATGAGCATCGATCGTCAAACGACGCTGGTCTCTTGGATGCGACCAAGGTAAGATCTGGAGCTTTCGCTTCCAGGTCTGGACTAGTTGTTGGTGTATTGAAGTCATTGTCTTCCACAAACATTTGATAATGTTCGAAAATTTGAATGAATAGCATGTTTGGCAACTTAAAATGGAAGTTTGGCAACGTTAATTGGAAGTTCAATTGGAAATGTCATTTGAATTGATATGTTGCTCAGTTTTTTGGGTCTAAGTTGGGGGTTTTGGTGATGTATGTGATGATGCAGAGTGAACTTGTTGAATGCACAATAGGTGTTTAAGAAAATGTCAAGCTAAGTTTGCACTGTTAAGCCATGTTGTACATTAGGTATAAGCTTTTATAATTCTAAACACATGTATTGCTATATTGATTGATTGGAGTAAAACTCAATTAATCGACTCATTTCACGCAGTTTGGCTTATTAAACTTAATTTTTTATATTATTTGTAATCATAAAAAAAGGTTGTATTTCTGTTTAAATATTTAATACTTGAACGTACCATTGATATTCAGCTTATTATTAACAAGACAGACAATTATATATTATTTAGAAGGCTAAAATGGTAAATATACACATTTTAGAAAAAGAATTCAGATGGAAAATCAAACATCTTGCCTAATTCAGAATTCAGTATTCATACACTGTCTTTTAAGGATTTAGCCAATTTTAGAGGTGAAATCAGTATTCATACACTGTCTTTTAAGGATTCAATCAATTTTAGAGGTGAAATCAGATTTCACAACTTAACACTTTAAAAAAAACAAAAATCACCTTAATATGACATCCGACCAGTGGTGGCCGAAGAGAAAACGTGTTTTCGGTCAGTATTGATCGAACTTTTTGAATGGTTCGATCAGTAGTACTGGCCGAGCTTTTGTTACTTGGAAATATTTTTAAAAAATATTTTAGGCTATGATTTGGGCATATAACAATGTTTTTTCATGAATTTTTTAAAAAAAATACACTTAATATGACTCCCGATTACTTGGGCAAAAAAATTTTTGTAAATATTTTAGGCTATTATTTGGATACATAACATTGTTTTGAATCTTACTCTTTACTGCTATTTAAATATTTACTGCAAACATGAGAAATTGTTCAAACTTGAGAAGTTTTTAAATGATGTAGTACAAAACTAATCGAGTTGTACAAGCATTACAAACACCAAATACAAAACTAAAAATAATTGTTCATACATTATTTCAGATACATAATACAAAGACCAAAAAATACAAATCTAATGTCATCTTCATGTACTCTGAGAAGTTGATGGCGTTGATGGGATTTGAGTTGCTGCCAGTGCTCTAAATATGACTTCCATAGCCTACTGTGCACTAATCGAGTGATCTCCGTCCATCCATCTTTCAGCAATAGGTATCATCACGTACCGGACATTCATGATCACATCCCACGGATTTGGGGCAGCAACTTCAGTTGTACTCCTGACAGCGTGAGTCTTCTCAGCTATGGGGTGCACAATAGGATGGAAATATGTAGAGTACCATTGCAGATAATCATCTACAGTCTCTTATAGCACTCTACATTTACGGAGCGAGCGTTTATCGAGGCAATGCGACTTACAGAAAGAGAATGATTGGGCAAACATGATACACCCCACCAAAGACTTCTTATCTTCTCTCGGCATCCCAAGTCCAAGTGTAGTGCTTGATATTGTTTGCACAAACCCAAACTGTCTCAAGACCCGATCAGGAAGATGTGGCTCCACGACAGCATTGGCAACTATGGCTCTTTTATATAGAGCGGCTCTAGGAAAAGGATATTGAGTACGGATACCTTCATACGACATCCAAATCACCTACAAATAAAAACATAAAAAATATTAATATAGTTTCATTTAAGAAAACAAAAATACATGTGAGAAATAATACATAAATAATACTTACCTCTGTGTCATTGATTATGTCAATATGTTGGCTCTTAACTTGGATGGAGACAACTGCAAGTTGGGTAGATATGACATGTTGAATCTATTCCTAAACGCAGGGAACCTCTCATAAACCTATGCTTCCAACAAAGTTAAGTACTCGGAAATCTGATGGCAGTTCCACCTCGATCCTTTTCCTAGTTGCTGGTACAGATAAGCTAACGTTGCGGCTCCCCAAGCATAATCCCTTATTGCCCCCTCATCTCTAAATAAATCTAGGTAGCTCGCACTGACACACGTCCCGGTCTTATCCGAAAAAATTGTTCACCCCAATAAATATAACAGATATGCCTTAGCAGCACAGGCAGCTTTTTGGGGGTCTGAGGAGTACAAATTAGGGGAAAACTTTGTTCTCAGTCATTCTAGATTCACCAATGCCCCTTTGGCAGATATTCCATCTTTAGCCACTTTTTTTTTTGGGACTCTCAAAACCTCAATGACTTTATCAAGAGCTGGCTGACTAGAATAATCGGCGGGACTCTCAAACAAGGATTGACCTACGACCGGAAGCCCCGTAAGAAAAGACATATCCTCAAGAGTGATGGTCATCTCCCCAAATGATATATAAAAACTATTAGTTTTCGGGTGCCATCGCTCAACGAAATAGTTAACCAATGTTTTATCCACGTTGCCATACGCTCCAATCAGTAAGCACAAAAGTTCGCAATTACCAATAATATTTTGAACCAACTCAGACAGATTATCAATATCTAACTTCCATTTTTTCAACTTCCCGATATGATTAATACATTTTAATGATTATCTTTTCCCTCCCATATGTGTTTTGCAACATGTGTTTTATAGGATATGAGTAAAGATTTGTACCTCAGGCGAAAAGAGATTTCACCTCCACCTCCCTCGATATCATCCTCATCTTCCGGTTCATATTCCAGGTCATTATAATTTTGAGCCTCATGAACATTCATCTAAGGTGAGGTGTCCATATTATCCTTGTCCTCATTGTACACTGAATATCTTTGACCTTCATACTCTTCATGGTACACTGAATATCTTTGACCCTCATCCCCAACTTTCTCAGCATCAAGGTTTTGCGTAGATTGCCCTTGATTACATGAGTCTTCGCGTTGCTTCCGTTTTGGACGTCTGCATGTAAATATTTGCTTAACTGCAAATAAAATATCAAAAAATCAAACTCAATACAATTTCATATTATATCATATCAAACTCAAACACTTTACATCACATTGAAAAAGTTCGGCCATAAGTGACTGAAATTAGTCAAAAATTCGGCCGGGGGTGGCTGAAAAATGTGAAGAAATTCGGCCGGGTGTGGCTGAAACTACTCAAAAAGTTTGGCCAGTTGTGGCTGAATTTTTTACCAAAGTTCCGCCGGGTGTGGCTGACTTTTTTAGCAAAGTTCGGCCACTACTAGCCGAACAGATCCATAAATTCAGTTGGTACCGGACGAACCACACAAACCCATAATTTTTAATGAAATTTAACCCAATAATTCTCAAATTGAAGCAAAAATTAAAGAATAGAAAGTAATTTTTGAACGAATTGAAGTAAAATTATCTTGTTTTCCAATGTTTGATATCTTGATTGAAGTTGAGATTGAGTTAAAACCCTTCTTCTTCTTCTTCTTCTTCTTCTTCTTCTTCTTCTTCTTCTTCTTCTTCTTCTTCTTCTTCTTCTCTTTCTCTCTCCAAAATCTGAATTTCTCTCTCTCTCTCTAAAAATCAATTATTTTTCTTCTTTTCTTTCTCTCTCAAAAATCAAAAATCTTTTCTCTCTCTCTCTCTCTAAAAATCAGTATTGGTGGGTGGGTGGGTGTGGGTGAGTGAGAGAGTAAATGTGTTTGGGTTAATGGGTGTGGGTGGGGGTTTACTCAACAATTTTATGTGCCTATATAACAATTCTCAATTGTTATTCACCCCCCGCAACATTACTAAATACCCCGCAATGACAATTATTATAAAAGTGTCATCAATTGAAATAATCCCATATTAACCCTTCTATTTTACACACACCGACAATTGGATTTCTTCATCTTCTTCATTCCCCGGTCATCTCCATCAACCTTCCATTATCATCAAAACATCTCCTTCATCCCAAAAATCTTTTTTTTTTCTCGCTTGTTTTTTTAATCCATGCTTGGTGGAGCTGTTACATAGTTAAAGGAGGAAATTAAGAGGATTTGAATTTTTAAACTGATGAATTTCAAGTTTTCTTAATAATGTGAGAATACAATTAAATTGTTGGATTAGTATAACTTATTGGATTGCTGGATTTGGTTTTTTGAAATCCTTTGTAGCCTAGCAATTGAACTCCTTTATATTTCAAGCCCTAACCTTCAGCAAAGGTAAAAAAAATCCGCTTGTTAGTTAATGTTTTATACCAGCAAGGGAATGAGCTCTTCTTTCAAAACCCACCACATCTCATCTCGTTTTACCGCCTCATTTCCTTCGAAACTCTGTTTCTTTCGTCTTAATCTCATTACATTGTGACACAAATCACTATAATCGTACATATAATCCTTTAGATTTGCCTCGTTTAAAGCGATTATGGAGGTATGTTTAGGGGTTTAAAAGGGTAAAATAATAATAGTGATGGTATGTTTGATGTTGAATAATAAACATTTTGGATAAAGTTAAAATTTCGGAGGTATTCAGTAATGTTGTGGGGATGAATAATAATTCTCTATTATTAAACAGGCCAATTAAGATTATGAACCAATGTATTGCGTGTTGGAAAAATAGTGTGTTTTGAAGGAAATTAATGGATTATTTCCTAAAGGGTAATTTTGTCAAATTACTTAAATGTTTATGTGTTTGTGTTCTACTCCATGAGAATATGAAATCAAATATTTATTTGTCCAAAATGGGTTTTGGATTAATAAGATATGAATGCTCAAAGTAAGTGGATTGGAAAGGGAATTATCCCACATTGCTAAGGAAATGAAGTTATCTCTCATTGGTTGAGATATAAAGGCTCAAAGTAAAAGGAAAGTGGTGTTATCCCACATTGAAAATGAATTGAACTTGGTGCTAGTATAAAGTCTTGAACATTAGAGTAGCGTTCAAGATTATGTAGTATAGAGGCTCTCTCTCGCGCACAGGTGCGCATGGGGGGGTGCAAATAAAGTTCCAATTTGGCTTGCGAGGTGCGTACTCGTACATGTGCGCGTCTTGCGGACACGAATGTAGTACCGAAAACGTAGACAAGCCCACCTTTTGTAAATTAAAAATAAAGTCTTTGACTTTGACTGATATGCTCGGCCGAGCAAGACATATGCCTTGGCCGAGCGTGGTTCTCCAGAAACATTCATGACTGGTTGATTTCCAAAGTGTAACAACTATTGAAATGAATATCAAAACTGAAAATGGGTTTAATATTTTCAGTTTAATGGGATTTAATTTTGAATTAATTGTGATTAATATCAAATTAAATTCTAAATATTCATTTTGATTCCTAAGGCTTTATAAGGGAGTATTGACAAGGTTGAAAAGAACTTTTATTGAGAAGCAAGGGAATACCTTTGCAGCGCCGCTAAATCATGATAGGTGGTGCCGTTGTGGGATGGATTGGAGTCAGCGAGCGGCAGAGGCAGCGGGAGCGGCAGAGGCAGAGGCAGCGGCAGCGGCACTAACCCTAATTTGTCGCCAGGAAGAAACCGATAGGGAGAGAGAGAGAGAGAGAGAGAGAGAGAGAGAGAGAGAGAGAGCGATTGTATTTGTGTTGATGTGTGAGAATTGAGAGACTGAGGACTGAGAGTTAGGGTTAGTGGGTGTGGTTGGGTTGGGTATATATATATATATATATATATATATATATATATATATATATATATATATATATATATATATATATATATATATATATATATAAATTAATATTTGAAAAAATTACAATTGGTACTCGGTATACCAATCAATTTAAATTTCTGTACCGAGTATCAATCAATTTCACATAATTGGTACGGTAGTACCGTACCAATATTTCAGTATATCAATTGTCACGTACCAATTATAATTGGTACGGTTGGTACACGAGTTGGTTGATACGGAATGGAAAATTTTGCCAGCCCTAGCTGCATATTGTTATTTCTTTCTTTGGCCTCCTAGCTTGCATAATAACATCAAGAGGTGATTTAATCCAGGCTCCGTTCAGCTCGCCGGGATACTTAGGTGCAAAGTGCCCCCGGTTCGCACGTTCTATCCTGGGGGACAAGCGTGTCCCAACAAACTCAAGCACACTCGGTGAGGGGACGAAGTATGTCTTAAGAAGACAGTGATTTTCATTGGGCTCGTGCATCAACTACAACAACTTATCCTGTTGCAAATGAGGCCCTAGGCCAAAGTTTTTAGGTAGTCCTTCATTACAAATCCCAAATAAAAAGAAAATATCAAAAGTGAGAATGCCGTGATTTGATCCCTAGTGGCTGACAGCTTAAAGGAAGCCCTTAACCACTAGGAGAGATATTGTTTTATAATATTTTGTGGCCCTAATTATACTAGTATTTTTGGTGGTCCTAGGCTGGAGCCTCACATGTCTTGCCTTGCCTCAGGGCCGGCCCTGGGTTTATTGTCGACTTTCCTCATTTCAGCCTCCATTTTTCCATATTTTATTTTTGTTTGCTATTTTAGGTGTTATTAGCTATCCTTATATTTTGTTAAATTTAACAGTGTTGAATGTTATTGGGGAATTGAATTTATTTAATAAAAATGCATTTGGATTAGGATGATTAAGGTTTGTTTGTTTAGCGTAAAATATTTTTCGGAAAATGATTTCTGGCAAAATATTTTTTGGAAAATGAAAATGTTTTTCTGAAAATAAGATAAAAATGAAGTTTTTCCCATTTTCTGGTGCGAAACAAACATCGAAAAATATTTTCTGAAAAACATTTTTCCCCAAACAAACAACGGAGCCTAAAACTGATAAAATTTACATGAAAAAGAGTTACAATGATTCAAAATATCTAATATAGATCTTTTAAATGTGTCTGGTGGTATTGAAGGGCTAGCTGAGGTCCAAATATCTGAGAAATTGGGCCCAACGCTGATTTTATTAATTGTGGGCCAACAGTGCACCATTTATCTTTTACACTAACTTCAATTAAAGGCCAAAAACGTTTTATTGGGCCAATATTTCTGGAATGGATAAAATTTTGGGTATCAAAGGAATCTGAAATTGCTGTTGCAACCGATTAACTATTCCAGCAATGGATCACAATTTAGACTCACAACAATTACCCAATTCATATTTCCTATTTCACTTTCTCTCTCCTATCTCATTATCTATGCTCATAATACCTTAATATTATATACTCCCCCGTCCCCTAAAACTTTACCTATTTTGCTATTTTGGGCATCCCACGTTAAAGTTCCACTTTCTTAAAAATGAAACTTTTTAATACTTATTTATTCATTAGATCCACTTGTTATACTCACAACAACTATCCACTTACTATTCTCTACCCCACTTTCTCTCTCCTATCCACTCACAACTCCTACTTTAATAACATTATATATATAACATTATATATATTCACTCCTTATTTTCCGTTCTCAACAGTAAATGAGTAAGATAATGTGGGACGGAGGGAGTATTCATTTTTAATCTGCAGTAACAATTTTTTTTTGTAATTTTAAATGGGATGAAGGGAAATTAAAATATGGCAAGGAGTTTCAATTAGTTGGTGGGACCACTTTAGCAACAGAAAAAACAAGAAATGGAGATGAATAAATGGTGCATGTTTTGTAAAAGTGGGTTGAAAGTTGAATAAAATGGAAAATCTGTAAAGGCATATGCTCACATGCTTCTTGATTAGTAACACATGCATTGCTATCTTCCAAACAAACCAAACATATCGTATTATTAAGTACTTCCCACTCCCTCCATCTTTGCAAACAAAAGACCACGGCTCCTCAACTAACCCTCCTCCTTTTCAGCGCTTTTTTTGTTTTTTTTTCTTTTTTTCACATCAAATCGGACTTTTTTTTTTTTTTTTTTTCGGACGGTCTCACCTCAAATCGTACTGCCCCAAATATGGCAAAAAATTTACACTATTCCTACAACTCATTATATCTCATAATTTACTTTTATATTCCCAACACTAAATCAACTTAATATTATTTCCACTCATTCTTTCTTTTACTTTAATTTTTATACTCACAATACTTCTCTCCTACCTCACTTTTCTTTAATCACCGTGATCAAAAAGCTTTAATCGCCGTGATCAAAAAGCGGTTTGAGGTGAGACGGAGGGAGGGAGTATAAAATTTGTTTTTCATAATTTATTTAAAAAGTTAAATCGAGTAGATGTTTTGTTTGTGAAGCTGTGGGGGAAAATAAAATCACATTTTGGTTTGTGGATGTTGTAGTCTATGGATACTTTAGCAGTTTAGCTAGCTCCGGATTCGTTTACCCGAAACTAACTATGAACAAATTGTGAATTACGCCAATTATGGCAAGCATGATGCCCGGCGGAGCGGAGAAGCTGATTCAATGCAAATAAACTGGTACTTGTTGGAAAAATAATGTGTTTTGAAAAAAATTAATAGTTTAATTTTTAAAGGGTAATTTTGTCAAATTACTTAATTGGGTTTGTGGTTGTGAAATAAAATATTTAATTATCTAAAATTGTTTTTGGATGAATTAAATATAAATGCTCTCAGGATTTGGCCCAAATCTTGATAATAAATTTTGATTTTGTAAATTAAAAATGACTTTGAATTTTAATGAGGTGCTCGGCCGAGCAGAGTGTTAACTCGGCCGAGCATAGCATGGCAGTAAGTCAAAAGTTTCTGAAAAGCAATGCTCGGCCGAGGCATATGCCTTGCTCAGTCGAGCGTATCCGGGCAAGGCTTCTGGCCGAAAGCAAGCGTACTGACTACTGAGCAGACCGGACGTACATTTAACAACCAGTATTAAATGTAGAAAACTGAAACGAAAATCATTATGGCTAATGATTTTAGATTAATGGTGTTTAATATTCGTAATAAAATTGTTTATTACATTTTATTACTTAATTAAAACCATTGATTTTCAGTTTTTCTTGGTTGATTGAAATCTTTAAATAGTTATTTGTTAACAACATTTGAGATAACTTGACAAACTACTTGGAAAAAACACAGCAGAGAAAAACACTTGGTTTTTTCTGCAAATCCTCCTCCATATCACCTTGTTGCATCTTGTTGATTCTTCCTTGGCCTCCTAGCTTGCATATAGAAGAAGAGGTGATCTAGTCCAAGCACGGTTCAGCTCGCCGGGAACTTAGGTGCAAAGTGCCCCCGGTCCGCACGTTTTATCCTGGGAGACAAGCGATCCAAGAAAAACTCAAGCACACTCGGTGAGGGATCGAATATGTCTTAAGGAGACAGTGATTTCATTGGGCTCGTGCAGCAATTTCAACACCTTCTCCTTTAGTATTTTCAGTTTTTATTAATTGTATCTTATTTTATTTTTCTGTAATTGTACACCCTTGTAACAATCTTAAGACATATTCCCTAATTGAGGGAGTCGATTACAGTTTTGAAAAAACAGAAAATACTAACTTAGTTGTTGTGTTTCAGATGGCGAATAACAACAACAACGTGGAGACCCAAATTGGATCCCAAACTGGACCCCAAACTAATCCCCCAACTGGAAACACAAGTGGCTCGACAATTGTGACAATTGCTCCTACGATCCATATCCCGACCCCTCATGCGGAAAAATCCGAGAAGTCTGTTGGCCACGACTTTAAGCGTTGACAACAAAAGATGCTGTTCTACCTCACTACCTTGCACTTGGCTAAATATCTGAAAGAGGATATGCCAAAGGTGAGTGAAGGAGAAACGGATGTTACAACCTTGGCTGCGGTTGAAACATGGAAGCATGGGGAATACTTGTGCAGAAACTATGTCCTTAATTCGCTTTCAGATTCTCTCTATAACGTGTTTAATGAGAAGAAATCTGAAAAGGAATTGTGGGGGTCGTTGGACCACAAATTTAAGATTGAGGATGCGGGAACAAAGAAGTTCATTGTTGCCCGTTTCCTTGATTTTAAGATGGTGGACAGCAAGAGTGTGAAATCTCAAGTTGATGAGTTTCAAACTATTTTGCACGAGATTCATGCCGAGGGTATGATCATAAGTGAAAGCTTCCAAGTGGCTGCTATCATTGAGAAATTGCCTCCATCTTGGAATGATTTCAAGAACTAACTTAAGCATAAGCGAAAGGAAATGAATGTGGAAGGAATTATCCTTCGTTTGAGTATTGAAGAGAACAATAGAGTCGCAGAAAAAAAGTTTGTTTCTAGTGTGGCTAAGGCCAATATGGTGGAGCATGGTGAAAGCTCCAAAGGCAAAAGGTTTGGAAAGGGAAAAGGGAAGGTTGGGACAACTTCCAAGAATTCCCACTTGGGACCAAAATGTGGTGTTTCCAAGAAGAAGTTCTTAGAAACTTGTTACAATTGTGGCGGTGAAGGCCACAAAGCTCATGCTTGCAAGTTGCCAAAGAAGGCTCGTGAGGCAAACATGATGAAAGAAATTGCTAGAGAAGTGTCCGAGATGCACCTCGCAGCTGTGATTTCCGAGGTGAATTTGGTGGGTTCAAACCCAAATCAATGGTGAATTGACACCGGTGCTACTAGACATGTGTGATCCAATAGAGACATGTTTAGTATTTTTGTTGCTAAGGATGGCGAGAAACTATTCATGGGGAATTCAGCCACCTCTGAGATCAAAGGAAAAGGAAAAGTGGTTTTGAAGATGACATCTGGGAAGGAGTTGACTCTCAGCAACGTACTTTATGTGCCCGATATCCGGAAGAACTTGGTGTCCGGATCGCTTTTGATAAAGCATGGTTTTCGTATTGTATTTGAGTCCAATGTAGTCACTTTGTCTAAGATTGAAATGTTTGTGGGTAAAGGCTATGTCAATGATGGCCTATTCAAGTTAAGTGTAATGGTTGTGAAAGCTAAAGCTAATGATATGAATATCTCTTCCGTTTACTTGCTTGAGTCATCTAATTTGTGGCATGGTAGACTTGGTCATGTTAATTTTGATTCTATACGTCGTTTGACAAAAGCAAATTCTATTCCAAAGTTTAAAGTTGATTGTAAACAAAAATGTGAAATTTGTGTAGAAGTAAAATTAACAAGAAAGTCATTCCCCTCAGTTGAAAGACATAGTGAACCACTTGAATTGGTTCACACGGACTTATGTGACTTTAAATCAACACAATCACATGGCGGCAATAAGTACTTCATGACTTTTGTAGATGATGGCACAAAGTATTGCTATGTGTATCTTCTAAAAAGTAAAGATGAAGCTATAGAGAAGTTTACTCTATATAAAAATGAAGTTGAGAATCAATTAAATCGGAAAATTAAGGTGCTAAAAGTGATAAAGGAGGTGAATATGAATCTCCAGTTGAAGCAATTTGTGCTCAAAGTGGAATTAAACATATAACCTCAGCACCTTATACACCTCAACAAAACGGTGTTGCCGAAAGAAAAAATTGGACATTGAAAGAAATGATGAATGCCATGTTATTGAGTTCGGGATTACCGGATAACTTGTGGGGGGGAAGCCGTGTTGTCGGCTAACTACATGTTAAACAAAATACCCCGAAAGAAACAAGACAAAACTCCTTATGAACTATGGCATGGAAGAGTGCCAAGTTACAAACACTTGAGAGTGTGGGGGTGTCTTGCAAAGGTAGTCATACCTCCTCCTAAAAAGGTGAAGATTGGACCTAAAACTATTGATTGCATATTTATTGGATATGCACATAACAGTAGTGCTTATAGATTTCTTGTGTATGAGTGAAAATTGAAGCTATACACAAAAATACTATAATGGAATTTGTAAACGTATCTTTCTTCGAGAATATATTCCCGTGTAAGTCAAGAAATGAGGCAAGTTCATCGACTAGGGTAATAGATTCAATAGAAGAAGTACACGTTCAAGATAAAAGTGAAAAAGAAAAGGTAGAACCTCGACAGAGCAAAAGAGCTAGGATTGAAAAATCCTACGGTCCGGACTTTCTAACCTATATGGTATAAAGTGAACCACAAAGTTACCAAGAAGCCGTTAGCTCTTCGGAAGGACCTTTGTGGAAGGAAGCAATTAAAAGTGAAATTGATTCTATTTTGCAAAATCACACATGGGAACTAGTAAACCTTCCTCCGGGAAGTAAAACACTAGGATATAGGTGGATTTTCAAAAGGAAAATGAAGGCAGATGGAACAATCTATAAGTATAAGGCCCGACTTGTAATTAAAGGTTACAGACAGAAAGAAGGCCTAGACTATTTTGACACGTATTCTCCGGTCACAAGAATAACGTCAATAAGAGTTATACTTGCAATTGTCGCATTGAGAAATCTTGAAATACATCAAATGGATGTAAAAATAGCCTTTCTAAATGGAGATTTAGAAGAGGAGATTTACATGGAACAACCCGAGGGGTTTGTTGCACATGGACAAGAAAATAAGGTGTGCAAATTAGTAAAGTCATTATATGGCTTGAAACAAGCACCAAAATAATGGCATAAGAAATTTGATAATGCTATGATGCAAAGTGGATTTAAAATAAATGACTGTGACAAATGTGTCTATACTAAAACCACGGAAAATGGCTATGTTATTTTGTGTCTTTATGTAGACGACATGCTTATTATAGGGAGTTGTGATAAGATGATCAAATCCACGAAAGACATGTTGAATTCGAAGTTTGACATGAAAGATATGGGACTTGCGGACGTAATCCTTGGAGTTAAAATTTCTAGAATATCCAACGGACTTGTGCTAAGTCAATCTCATTATGTGGATAAAATTCTTGAGAAATTTAGCAAGGATGACAATGGAATAGCGAGTACTCCAATATACCCAAATCTTCATCTATCAAAGAATAGAGATGAACCGGTGTCTCAATTAGAGTATTCGAGAATCATCAGAAGTCTAATGTACTTGATGAGTTGTACTAGGTCGGATATTGCTTATACTGTTAGCAAGTTAAGCCGTTACACAAGTAATCCTGGAATAAATCATTGGAAGGGTATAGTAAGAGTACTAAGGTACTTAAGATATACTCGTGATTTTGGATTACATTACACTAGACATCCAGCTGTGATAGAAGAATATAGTGATGCTAATTGGATATCAGATATCAAAGACTCAAGGTCTACAAGTGGATATTTATTCACATTAGCAGGTGCAGCTATATCATGGAAATCTTCTAAGTAAACTGTTATAGCCAGATCAACCATGGAATCTGAGTTTATAGCACTAGATAAATGTGGTGAAGAAGCCGAATGGCTACGCCAATTCCTAGAAGATATTCCAAGATGGGAAAAGTCCGTGCCCGCAATTAGTATACATTGCGATAGCCAATCTGCGATTGGAAGGGCACAAAGTCATATGAATAATGGTAAGTCTAGACATATACGTCGAAGACATAATACCATTAAACAACTACTTGTAACTGGCACCATATCTATTGACTATGTAAGGTCAAAAGATAATTTGGCGAATCCGCTAACCAAAGGGTTAAGCAAAGAGATAGTTGCAAGGTTGACATTGGGAATGGATTTAAAGCCTCTTGAGAAGTTAAACACAGCGGAAAACCCAATCTAGCTGACTGGAAATCCCAAGATCTAGGTTCAAAGGGACAACCTAACTGTTAAAAGACTTGTAGCGTCACTGTGGGGGTCAATCCTATGCTCATTCCTTAAAGTGACATCCCGAGATGAATGAGGTTAAGCCTATGACTTTTAATGATTCTTATGTGAAGTAAAATGAGTTACTTAAAAGAATCACCTATGTGAGAAAGAAAGTAGAGGCCTCTTCGAGGAGAATTGTGTGAGGCTCAATTTTTAGACCTTCTCACAGAACCAGGCATTGTGATCCAGGGCCATGAATGGACACAACTATGAGAGTTGAATTGTGTTAGGGAGATACCTGTGTAAAGTATATGATCGGCTACACAAAAAGCTAGCAGTTCAAGGACATCGCGTCTACTAATTAGCGAGTAGAGTAAATTTGCTTTTACAAGGAAAGGTTCAAAGGGCAAACCCCTACCTATCCTACGCAGGTTTTCGACTGCCGGACTTTATCACCTATCCTCATGAATTTCCTTCATGTGGGAGATTGTTGGAAAAATAATGTATTTTGAAGGAAATTAATGGTTTAATTTCTAAAGGGTAATTTTGTCAAATTACTTAATTGGGTTTGTGGTTGTAAAATAAAATATTTAACTGTCCAAAATAATTTTTGGATGAATTAAATATAAATGCTCAAAGGATTTGACCCAAATCTTGATAATAAATTTTGATTTTGTAAATCAAAAATGGCTTTGAATTTTACTGAGGTGCTCGGCTGAGCAGAGTGTTAACTCGGCCGAGCATAACATGGCAGTAAGTCAAAAGTTTCTGAAAAGCAATGTTCGGCCGAGGCATATGCCTTGCTCGGCCGAGCAGATCTGGGCAAAGCCTTGCTCGGCCGAGCAAGGTACTTGACTCGGCCGAGCAGATCCTGGGCAGACATTCAACAACCAGTATTAAATGTAGAAAACTGAAACGGAAATCATTATGGCTAATGATTTTAGATTAATGGTGTTTAATATTCGTAATAAAATTGTTTGTTACATTTTATTACTTAATTAAAACCATTGATTTTCAGTTTTTCTTGATTGATGGAAATCTTTAAATAGTTGTTTGTTAACAACATTTGAGATAACTTGACAAACTACTTGAAAAAACACAACAGAGAAAAACACTTGTTTTTTTCTCCAAATCCTCCTCCATATCACCTTGTTGCATCTTGTTGATTCTTCCTTGGCCTCCTAGCTTGCATATAGAAGAAGAGGTGATCTAGTCCAAGCATGATTCAGCTCGCCGGGAACTTAGGTGCAAAGTGCCCTCGGTCCGCACGTTTTATCCTGGGAGACAAGCGATCCAAGAAAAACTCAAGCACACTCGGCGAGGGATCGAATATGTATTAAGGAGACAGTGATTTCATTGGGCTCGTACAGCAATTTCAACACCTTCTCCTTTAGTATTTTCAATTTTTATTAATTATATCTTATTTTATTTTTCTGTAATTGTACACCCTTGTAACAATACTAACAGGCACAATGATGACGGTATGGCAAGGGAAGAAGTGGGGAAATGGTGACAGTCAGACAGTGTGAAAAAAGGAAGAACTTGTGACTCTCTAATTATCCTAGTTAGGAAAAAAATGAAAAGCTTCTCTCCATTTATGTGGTTGTAATCAAGGTTCTAAAAAGCGCTAGGCGGATGCTAGGCGGCGAAGCTGGGCCTAGCGCCTAGTCGGGATTAGTCGGAATTAGTCGGGACCTAGGCGAGGCTTAGAACTAGGCGTTGGAGAGGGGCCTAGCGCCTAGGCGAGGCCTAGGCGCCCTTAGACGGGGTCTTTTAGAACACTGGTTGTAATGCATATATCAAAGTAAAATATGAAGTATTCTCTTTATCTGGGAAGGCTTTACATTTTTTTTGTTAGAAGGAAGCTTTGAAAATCAATATAAGTTGTAGAAGCGACTATGAACCAAACTATCGTTTTTACTTGCACACATTGAACATGTCTAATATAAAGTTTCCCCCTTGTTCATTCTATTCCCCCTTCTTTATAACCTACCGCTACCCTCTCTCCCCTTAACCTCCCACACCAATTCATCTTTCTATATCCATCATCTCTCTTTCATGACTACAAATATCATGCTAGTATTTAAAATTTAGGACACATGAAATATTGAATCATTGAGATATTCACATGCATATTTTAATAAAAAAGCTGAATTCAAATGTCCTAAATAACAAACGCCTATATAACAGATCGTCAATTTCTCAGTTTAAGCACGCATAATCTATAATCCATAAACATGGACCAGATACCATAAACAGAACTCATTGGAAATCATTCTCTTCCTAACAAAAATCTTCAATCCTCACATACATGCGTATTAATCACAAAATCAGTCCAACTACAACCAAATCAAATCACCAAAACCCACACAACAATTTACAAATTTCAGAAAGAGCACATGCCAATTTAAAACTCAATTCTAATTAAGAGAGCAGGAGTAGGAGAGGGTGTGTTGGATTGGGAGGAGAAGAGTGGTGAGTTACCCAACGCTTGATGGAGATTTTGAATCCATCGTCATTAAGAGAGCACTCTCTCACAAGAAAAGCGCGAGCGTGGGTGGCTGTCGGGCGCGAGGAACCGCTTAGATTAATTGTGGCCATCAGATATGGTGGAAGTTTCTTTATTTTTTCATGCTCACGCTCACCGCCTTCTTGGGCAGTTGTCCTCGCATTAATTCAAAGGAGGGAGTATAGTTTTCACTTTTCAAATTGATCCACAATGGAGTGCTATCATTTGAGGAGACCAAACACATAGAAGCCTCAAAATGCTGCATATGTTTCAAGGCATTGGTCGTCCCATCATACTTTTCTAGGACAGGCAATTTGAAACCAGACTTGGGGGGACCCTCATCGAGTATCTATTGGGAAAGGGGTCAAAGAGTGCTATCGTTTCGTTCGAGCCTGCTATTGGTTACCTGGCGATCTGCCTCCATGTCGTCGAGCCTCCTTTTGAGGTTCAGTAGCTCCCTAGCGTCTAAACCAGGTATTTCATCTCTGTGATGGGAAATGGAGTTTGACTTTTGTTTCTCTTCCTTTTGGTGCATCCTCCTAGAGGGTGTTCGCTCCTTTTCAACCCTGGGGGGGGGTCCTTTGTCTCCTATCCCCTTCCAGGGTTGAAAGGGAGCACCCCTAGCTCTTGGAGGTGACCTACCTCTGTCTCTGTCGGCCTCCAATTGTCTCCTTTGGGCTGACTCAGTTTCGTGCTCCCTGTTGTTGTTGAGTTTGTCCCTTAGGTCACCCGTGATAGCACCCGAGTTAGCCGCTGAGCGAGGTCTTTCGTTTCTCCTTTCACCTTCAGATGGCCCAGGAGCCTCATTCCTAAGTCGGTGAGAAGTCTGAGATGGAGCTACCAAGTGTGATCGATGGTCGTCCTTCCTAGGAGACTCCGGCAGCTCGAGCAACTCGTCGTGAACTTCCAACAAGATCGGCAGCACTTTCACCCTCTCCAAGAGTATGTCTCTCCTACTAGGGTTAGGAGCTGAGGGACCTGCTAAGCTGTCTGCAGTTGTTCGACCCGTTTGGCGTTTCTTACTCTGTTGACCACCCTATTGGATGGCCATGGGCCTCTTTTCCCTCCTTCTATCATGGATCCCTACCCTGTCTGCCACGCTATTGGAACGGGTAGGTCTTCTAAAAGGATTTCCAGGTGGAGGAGGAGGAAGGTTGGCTATGCGGTTTTCAGTGCCAACATCCACACCTAGGTTGTTTCCGCCGACATTCTCATTGATTGGATCGCTTGAGGCAGTATCAGTATGCCTGTCAGATACCATGTTACCAAATTTGTGGGATTTCAAGGTTTAGTATTCTCGTTTTCCGACAATGGAACAAAACTGATGATGCAGAAATCGTCTGGATCAGCCTTATTCCATCAATAGGTTGTAATCCAACTACTAGACTTGAAACCACGAACAAACAATTTGCGGGGATGGTCTCCGGCTAATACCCTCTGGCGTGATGATGAAAAGTGATGTTATGAGTTTATGTAAAACTGCATTGAAATAACGTAATCTCAAAATAGGCAAGATAACATTACCTTTTTCCGTTGGATATATAGTAGTATTTTTAGTGTTTCTATTGGATGTTTACGAATCCCGTAAATCATGGAGATAATGCTGGCGTAACTGTCTTCGAGAATGTAGGAGGCGGTTACTACCAACGACGTGGGTTTACGCACGTGTTGTTTGATCGAGGTCGCCTGGTTTATCGAGATCGATCCGACTTAGTGCATTGATTTAGGCAGAGATTGTACAAGTAGTAGATCTTATGTCGTACGAAGCTAGGACGGGACCTACGAAGGTCAAAAAATAAGCTTAATCGACTGATGAGCTTGTATAATTATGACCACTTGGTGGGCCCTTTACGCTTGGTGGGCCTTTAGTCTTGATTGAATAGAGGGCTAGCCCGTTGGGCTTGATCCTTCACTTTTATTCCGTCATTCCATTAGGGATCAAACCACTACTTACTTAAACACTGCATTTAAAAAAAAATCTACTTCATTTTCTAATGTAAATATTAAGTAGTTATGATTTTCATTGAAATACTTATTATCTTATACAATAAATAATTAACTTTCATTAATAATTTTTTAATTTTCTTTTTAGCTTAATTTTTAGTTTATTTTATTTTATACTATATTTATTTATTTTTTTCAGAATAAAAATTAAATTATATTTGATCCATAATTTTTTTATTCAAAATGAAAACTTGAAAATTTTGACATAATATTAAAAATACTTATCAGTTGTGAACTTGACAACTTATTATTTAAAATTAATCTACTTCTCTAAATTAATATAATTTCACCAATTATTTATGTCTTTGAATTATGAATGAGTAAGCATTATAAAAAAAATCCTTTCCTGAGACTAGACAAAATAAAGTTTTTAGGTATTTAACACCAAAAATTTCAATATTTCTTTTAAAATTCTGAATTGACAAATCTAAAATCTAATTTTAACTAGACTTTTATTAGTAAATCTAGTAATTTTTACCTCGTTTCAATTTATGACTTAAAATAGTAAAGTTTTGAAATTGACAATTTAAATTGGTGGCTTGATAATTTTTAGTCATAAAAAATATTCATTTATAAGTTCACTATTAAAGTTTCATTGTTATTGTTAATATATATTTTTTCTAATTTGAAAGTTCATACTTTATTCACCATTTTTTATAATTTCCATTGCGACCATTAAGATTTTTTTTTATGGTAAATATGTTATTAAATTGAAGTTACATATTTATGCAGTATATGAAATTATCTTGATTAAAGATGAATAATTCTTATAAATTATTATTATCAATTTTATAATTTATTTTATACAAAATTACTATACATATATTTTCTTTGGCATGATTAAAAATAATTATATAGATGATAAAAAGAGGAAATAACCATAGCAATTTTTTAAAGGAAAATACCATAACTAAGAGGAAGTGATTGAAGGGCAATTAAGTCAAGAGATTAAATTGTAGTAATGAATGTAGTGGATACGAAAATGATGTAGTGGCAATATCCCCTCCAAAAACAAAGGAAAAATTCCTCTTTATCCACGTTATTCAAATCATAATTCATAAAAATCCAGCCCAAATTTAAAAAGACAACTCCCTTTTATATTCCAAATCAAAATCCCTTTAAACCACAATATGCTATATACCGGCCAAAGACATTGACGGCGCCGTTAACATCCATTCTCGCGCTCGCTTAATTCATGCATTAATTCATGCCGTTTCTTAAGGATCCGTATTCACTATTGAAGAAATTTGAAATTGCAATCCTTTCATCCAATTCAATCAATAAGGAAAAAAGGTATTACATCCGAATTATGATTTTGATTGAATTCAGTTTATATTATGTATTAATTTTCATTTTTTTTCTTCAGAATTTTGAGTTTTTGATAAATTTTTTGATTGAATTTACTTACAGATAAAATAACTTTACCTTCAATGGAGTCTAATGTGATGGTGATGTTGAATTATGAAAGATTTTCTGTTGTTACTAGGTTTGATCAATTTGATTCTTATGAATCTATTGTTGAATTTAGTTGCAACAGATGGAACAGTTTGAAAAAGGAGACAATCTCGATGTCATATCTTTTAGCTGAGAAAAGGTCGTGCATGTTGGCTAGTGAGCAAGATTTCATCTGTATGGGTGTTATGATTGCTCGTAGGAATATTGAGTTACTAAAAATAAATGTGAATGATTTGAGTATCTGTGTTAGTAATGTCAGTGATTCCTTCGAGAAATCATTTTCCACTTTATGCGAAGGCAGTAGTAGTAGAAATGAGGATAATGTCAAATTCTTCTATCACAAAGAAAAGAGAATGAGAAGTGCGGAATGGGCAGACGCAATACAAAATATTGGGCAGATATTTGAAGGTGGCTCTGGTGAATTTAGGAATGCATTGTGTAAGTTTGCAACGGAAGTGGGGTTTGATTTCAATTATGTGAAAAATGAACCTACTCGTATTACGGCTGTATGCTCACACAAAGAATCAAAAGGTTGTCCATAGAAGATACATGCCTCAATTGAAAAATGTAGTGGATATTTCTACATAAGGAAATATATTCCTGATCATATATGCAAGGATGCGATTAGTTGTGATTTTGGGCAAAGGATGGGATGTGAAGTTCTTTCCAGTGTTATCCGTGATAAAGTTAGAGATGATACAAATGTTAGTCCTGCTTCTCTTGTAAAATTGTTGCTAGCAGTATGGCCTCACCGTTCATTACAAGGTTGTTTGGAGAGAAAGCTTGAGTTGAGAAGGCGAAAAACATTATTTTTGGTGATGCAAAGTTTGCTTATAATAAGCTTAAAGCATATACAGATAAAATTAGGGAGGTGGATCCAGATGGTTGTGTGAAGTTTGAGTCTGATCCTGTGACTTCTCGTTTCCAGCGGTGCTTTTTTGCATTTGGGGCATGTTTGCGGGGATTTAAGTTTTGTCGTCCCTTGTTATTTTTGGATGCCACATTTTTTACTGGAATGTTTCGGGGTACCCTACTTGCAGCAACAACGAAAGATGGAGATAATGGTATGAGAATTTTATTATTAATGCTTTTAATTTTTTTTTCTATGTAGCATCAGAATTAAGTTGAGTTTGTAGTATAAGACCTTTGTATATGATGTTGTTAAGTCCTATACCAGTTGCTATAGGTTCATTCAGAGGTCTTATAACATATGTATATGATTGTGTGAGTACCTATACTACTTGATATAGGACCATTCAATGGTCTGATAGCTTTATATATGAAGTTGCCAGGTCCTATACCAATTGCTATAAGACCATTCAAAGATCTTATAGCTTTATATATAAAGTTGCCAGGTCCTATACCACTTGCTATAAGACCATTCAAAGGTCTTATAGTTTTGTATATTACGCTATGTGTCCTATATTATTTGCTAAAGGACCATTCAAAGGTCTTTATAGCTGTGTTTATGATGTTTCCAGGTCCTTTATCACTTGCTATATGACCAATCAAATGTCTTAGACCATGTGATATGAGACAACTTATTTATGTTTTAACATTTTGTATATTGGTTTTATTTTTATTCATATTTTATGATGATAAATTAATTTTTTATGAATTGTTTTGGTTGTAGGCCTATTCCATGTTGCTTTTGCTGTGGTTGGATCGGAGGATACTGAAAATTGGACGTGGTTTCTCCAAAATCTCCGTCCTTACATAACTGAGCGAGGAGTGACATTTGTTTCGGATCGTCATCAGGGTATCATTACTGTGGTTCATGAGGTTATGCCGTTTTCACACCATTCATTCTGCATGTTCCATTTAAAAAACAACCTTAGAAATAAACTTGGTGGTTTATCGAAGGAGGTGTGGTCCAATATTCTTCACAAATTTTCTAAGCTTTCAAAAGCTCCAACACCTGAGCACTTTCAGATTCTTCTGGACAAAATCATAAATGAGGGCGGTACGAAGGTGTCTGAGTTTTTCAACAATCTTCCGAAAGAAAACTATGCAGCTGCTTATTTTGGAGGTCATCGTTATGGAGAATTGTACTCAAATGCGGCTGAGTCATTTAATGCTATGATAAAGGAGTATAAATCTCTCCCTGTTGTAGAGTTGATAGACAGTATATGTTTGAAGATTATGTCAAGAATGTGCAGACGTAAACAAGACTCAAATTCATGGGCAAATGTGTTGTGTCCATCCATCCAGAAGGTATACTTGGAATGTGCAGACAAAGGAAGGTCATGGATCATACATGCTTGCGATGAATATGTATTTGAAGTTCATTCAGATCCTTCTATGGTTGTCAACATACAGGAATACACATGTTCATGTGGGATGTGGCAGCAGAATGGATTTCCGTGTGTTCATTCCATATCCGTCTTCAGCAGGTTTAAGAACAATTCTTCTTCTTTCATTCAAGATTATTTCAAGGTAAGGAATTACAGGGAATCTTATGCTCTGTCAATTCCAGCTATTTCTACATTATGTCCTCCTGTAGTTGATGGGGAATCCGTGGTTCTTCCTCCTGAAACAAAACGCCCCCCGGTAGGCCAAGGAAAAATCGCTACATTTCTAGAGGAGAAGGTACAAAGAGGAAGATGAAATGTCGTCGATGCGGAAAAGAAGGTTATCATAATAAAAGATCATGCAAGGAGCCATTGCAAATTACTTTTAGTTGAGTCATTGTTTTCTTATTCAAATAATTATTAATTTAATTCTATAAACGTCCTATTTTACATTACACACGTGTTCATTACAATGTTATACAATCATTTTAATTTCAGAATTTTGGTTAATTGATTTTTTCGATATCCTAAAATATTTGTTGTTAATTGTTTTTTTTTTACCTACGTATGAAGGAAATGTAACAGGCTTATTCCTGTAGTAACAGGCCTCTAATTGGTCCTATACCAATTGGTATAGGACATGTCAACATCATACAAAATTCTATAAGCCCTTTATTTGGTCCTATAGCAATTGGTATAGGACCTGCCAACATCATATACATAGCTATTAGCCCTTTAATTGGTCTTATAGCAATTGGTATAGGACCTCCCAACATCATATACAAAGCAATAATGCCTTTGAAAGGTCCTATATCATTTGCTATAGGACCATTGATGCAGTTCAATGTTGTGTTCCAGCAACAGACAACCAGGCGGCCGCCCCATCAGTCCCCAGGCGCCCGCCCCAACTTGCACCAGAGCAGCTTCAACTCTCGGCCTTCCAGGCGGCCACATCACACACGCCAGGCACTCGCCTCACCAAGGGCCGAAGGATCAGCTAGCCACGGTCGCTGAGGCGGCCGCATGAACTCATCCAGCCGCACGCCTCACGGTCAAATTGCAATTATTCCTTATTCCGTTTTATGTTTCATTGCTGATGTTTTGATTTATCTTAATTAGGGTTATTTTGATACTTTCTTGGGCTATTTGTTTTAGAGTTTGGAGAAGTATTTAAACTCATTTATAACTTTGTTGAATTCAGTTTTTGATGATTAAGAATTAATAAAGAAAACCCACTATGAGACCTTAAAAATATTTGAAATATATTTAACCAACATATATCAAATATAAAAGTAAACTGTTCAACAACCACCAATTTTTATCATTCCATCCAAAAAGAAACTAAGATGTTTAATTTATTAATGATGAGGACAATGTGGACTTGCTAAAATGTCATGTATCATTTTCCTCCTATACTTCGAGACAGCATCGTCTTCATATGTCTTGCTAATTACTCCTTTATCAAACATCTCCTCTGCTTCCATTAGGACGATTATTCCACAATCCAAACTATCATCTCGCTGTTGTGGAATATCTCCGCGTTTCAAATCTATGAAAGTATCCACGTCCTTTTGAGTCTCCTCTAGTCGTTTGTAAAGTGCTCTGACATGATCAAACTGAAATTGAAAGAAAGGAATCAATTATTATACGTGAAATCAAACACCAGGTATCAGAATTCAAAAAATTTAAAAAAAGAAATTTGAATGGTCCTATAGCAGTTGGTATAGGACCTGGCACCGTCATATACAAAGCTATAAAGCATTTTAAAGGTCCTATAGCAGTTGCTATAGTACCTTGTAACATTATACACAACATATTACAGCTCATATATAAAATATTACCATTAGTTTTCCGTGTGTTGCGTAGTGGTCTTTTCCTTTTGTCCTCTTCATGGAGTTGTAAAATTTATACTCCCCATTTTCTGTGTCAAGCACTAGCAATGTCCAATGATCGTTTGTCCTGACACCACGGTCATTCCTTGATGAGTGAATTGGAAACAATATAAAAATTGTTTCATCATCCGCAAATTGTTTGATGACATTGTTGATTCCTTTCTGTATTTCTTCTGAGTTATTGTCCTTCAACCATTGCTGGAAACAAATAAATTTTAAATGTAAGCATAAAGCTGATAATTAACTTTAATTAAAAAAAATTTGAGGCGTAAGTATCTTTTAAATCAATAAATAAGACTTACGGTAGCAAAACTTGAGACAAAATTAACTTTTGGCCTTTGGCTTCCACCAGATGGAGGGAGGAGTTCTTTGTATTTGTCCCTCAAAATGTTTAGGTAAGCATCCATCACCTAAAATTTCATTTAATGAGTAACAAGTCAGCGCTCACTGGCATATATATTAAACCACATATTTATTATTGTAAAAAAAAATACGTTGTTAAGTCCTAATTATCAGCTTTATGCTTTATGGAGTGAAATCGAGAGCCAATGCAAAATAGAGCAGGTCCTATAGCAAAGGTTATAGGAACTGTATCAAGGCACATCCAAATCAAAAAGCAAAAAAGAGCAGGTCTTATAGCAAAGGTTATAGGAACTATTACAAGTCATATACTACATCATCAAACAATCAAACTGAATCAAATCATCTCCAAATCAAATGCACACTATAACAGGTCCTATAGCAAAGGTTATAGGACCTGGAACAGGTCCTATGCCAAATAAATAATTGCAAACAAAATGAAGCATGTTAACTCAGAATCATATTAACAGTAGAATAGGTCCTATAGCAAGTTTTATAAGCAAAAAGCAAACAAGGCACATCCAAATCAAAAAGCAAAATAGAGCATCCATGCAAAATAGTTCAGGGATAAAAAATATTTGTACCGCAGCTTCGGTCATCTTATCATGAGCCAATTCCCACAGTTGCCACATCGCCACATGCAATCCCGAAATGTACCATACACTGTCACTGCAAACAAAAAAAAATACATTTCTATTATCATCAAGATTTTTAATAAATGAAAACAATTTTTAATAAAAATGTTACTTACGGACGACGGAAGTCTTCCGCATAAATCAGTAAATTTTCTCTTTGTTGCCTCATCCATGGACTTGGTTGTGAGACTGAAGTTCTCATTAAATGTTGGTAAGAAAACACTGTTATCTTCCAATTCATCAACATCTAAAACCATTTTACTCCCACCCAATTCTTCTTTTTATGTTTTCTTCTTTCCCTCGATGTTTGAAACTTGTGGCCTCCTCTTCTTTCTGCCGTATGTGTAATCAGGATCGACCTTCTTCTTCCTCTTATCCCCTCTTTCCTTTACTCTTATTTCTCTGTCTCTCTCCTCTTGCAAACTTTTAAGTTTTTCAATCTCTCTGTCCTTTTCTTTAAGCGCGTTGTCAAATGTTCTCCTCAACTCAACCTCAGCAGCCAAAAAAACATGCCCCTCTTCAATCGCGTTGTTGGTTTTCAGTTCGTACTCCTTAATCTATTCCAGCAACTTAGCTTTTTCCAGCTTCAAATTTTCATTTTCACTCCTTAATTCAATCAATTCGTTTGACCCACTCCCCTGACCTTTATCAGTAGGTGTCAGATTGGTCCCCAACATTAATTCAAAATTATCTACTAACTCTTGAAGATTCATACATCCTCCTTCAACTTCATCCCCTCCCCAATTTTTTTTTCAGTACCATGTTTTACAACTGACATTTCAAAATCATCGTCTTTTCCATCCTCATTTGTTTTCTCTATCAACAACACCTTCTCTTCATCTGTCAATGCGAGCTCTTCAACTTGAACCTATGATAAAATTATTATATCGAATGAATATATTTAACGATAACAAGTGATATAAGACCTGAATACATGTACTATAAGAACTACTAATACCCCATACATTTGATATAAGACCTTTGAATGGTCCTATAGCAAATGCTATAGGACCTGAGAACATAATATAGACAGCTATAAGACAATTCAATGGTCCTATAGCAAATGGTATAGCAACTGGTATAGGACATGACAACACTATGAAGGGTCCTATATCAACTGGTATAGGACTTAACAACCTCATATTCGCAGCTAAAAAACCATTGAATGGTCCTATATCAAGTGATATAGGACCTCAAAAAATCATATACCAATTCTATAAGACATTGAATGGTCCTATATTAACTGGTATAGGACATGACAACACTATGAATGGTCCTATAGCAACTGGTATAGGATATGATAATACTAAACAATTTACTATATAACATCGTCAATGTGTTTTATACCTGATCACTTCTCAAGTTTTTGATAAAATCCTTGAAATTGGCAATTGTCTTTGACACTACCCACTTCATACACCTTGGAAGCAAGTTTCTTGTTGCATTGATCACCTTCACTTGATTTTCCTGTCTGCATACGTGTTATTCTCTTATCTTCAGACATTGTAGTTTTTCACCTTTTCATACAAAAACAAAAATAAAATATAAGCCACAAACAAGGACAATTCATATATACATCATTTTATATAACAAATGTTACTGGATCAAGGCACATCCAAATCAAAAAGCAAAATAGAGCAGGTCCTATAGCAAAGGTTATAGGACCTGTAACAGGTCCTCTGTCATATTAATAATAAAAAATATAATCAAGAAATTTGCCTCAAAATCATATGCACACTACAACAGATCCTTTAGCAAGGGGTATAGGACATATTACAAGTCATATACCACATCATCAAACAATCAAACTGAATCAAATCATCTCCAAATCAAATGCACACTATAACAGGTCCTATAGCAAAGGTTATAGGACCTGGAACAGGTCCTATGCCACATAAATAATCGCAAACAAAATGAAGCATGTTAAAGGACAATTCATGTATACATGATTTTATATAACAATTGTTACTGGATCAAGGCACATCCAAATCAAAAAGCAAAATAGAGCAGGTCCTATAGCAAATGTTATAGGACCTGGAACATGTCCTCTGTCACATTAATAATAAAAAATATAATGAAGAAATTTGCCTCAAAATCATATGAACACTACAACAGATCCTTTAGCAAGGGGTATAGGACCTATTACAAGTCATATACCACATAATCAAACAATCACATAAGACCTGTTACAGATCACATAAGACATCAACATAAGACATCAATAATCGCAAACTAAATGAAGCATGTTAACTCAGAATCATATAAACACTAGATCAGGTCCTATAGCAATTGTTATAAGACCTGTTACAGATCACATAAGACATCAACAAACACAATCAAAATGCCTTTGAAAGGTCCTATACCATTTGCTATAGGACCATTCAAGTGTCTCGAAATAAATTTTTTCACACAATGCCATGTCCTATAACATTGTCTATAAGACTTGATAAAGTCCCTTTCTCACATTTGATAAACAAGGTCAAAATTCAATTTAGGTTTGAAAGGGGAATGAAATAATTTTTTTATTCAAAAAATTGTTAAAAAATTTTTATAACCTAATTCAGCAGCAACATCTTCTATCAATTGATGAACACTGTCAAAAACGAATTTCAATTAAAAAAAATAAAAAATTAAAACATACCTTACAAAATCGGAATAACGCAAATCTAGAACGGAGGTTATCAGAGTCGATCTTCAATCTCTTCGCCGATGACCTCACTCGCGTGGATTTGTGTTTGATTTTGGCCGGAATTGATGTTTGGATTACGATTTGATTACGAGAAATCACGGAGAGATTTCAGGTAATTAACAGCCCTTCCATCTGTTAGCTCCGTTATCTCTTTTTGGGCCCTTGGGTTTATTTGGGATTTTAATCTCAAATGGGTTAAAATGGGATATTGGTTTGGAAAGTGGGCCTTTGGGTCCTTAGCTCAAAAACAAATCCACAGGGAACTCGTGATTTAACAAAGAAAGAAAAACTATAAGAGAAATAGTCGGGGTGGCGGGGGAGAATTGATGGGGTGACGAGATGAAGGGTGGAAGTAGGTTGGAGTATCTCGATGCAACTGAAAAGTAGTTCATGTATGTTAAATATAAAAAAAATGAGGTTGAGTATAAAATCTAAAGTACCCTAATAATTGGGTTACTTTTGATATGCAATTTTTCCTTTGTAAAAATATCAAAATATGTATAATACAAGTCTATAGGACGAGGCCTGAACTCTGAAAGAGTCTCGTAGGGAGTCAATCATTTGTTTCCCGACATCTGGCCTCCTGAGATAGATTTTGGGTAGAGCGCAGTCCCCTTGCGCCCCGCCTCCAAATCCTCGTTCATTCCTCCCAGGCCGAATGCTCGTGTGAAAGGCGTCAACAAATCGAGGGCCCCCAGCGCTGGTGCTAGCCTCGTTGACATCTGAGGTTGGTTGGTTGGAACGACCGTCGTGATCCATTGCTACAAAACAAGAAAGAGCAAGGGAATCAGTCCTAACATTCTTAGGTGATGACCTATCTAAGGGCAACCTAGATTCCCCTGTATCCAAACTCCTAAATGAATCACGACGGGACAAGGAGTAGTTGGCTCGTATGTGATTGGGTAGGTCGTTCATTGACCTGAAAGGCGTTATCCTTGGGTCATTTTCCTCGAACTCCCCAAGAGCCTCACCAACTGGAAATTCCAAAGGCTCATTCTCAAATCCAAATTAAACAAGATTGAAGAGCATTCAGCCAAAGGAATCTCTCTCCAAGTGCCCCTAGCGCATTTGTATACCCTTTGATTTAACCCAAAGCCAAATTTGACCCCTCTCTCAAAGCTTATAGTTCTGGGCCCCATAAACAAATTCTTAAACCCCAAGAAAACCCCAGAAAATGAAGAACAGTCAAAGGATAATACCTGGTGAAGGATTTGTCGATGAATTTCCCGATGAATTTTCCGGGGGGAGATCAAAGAAGTCCCTTATCCAAGCTCCCAGATGCCTTACAAACGGAGTAGCCAGAACAGTTCAGGTCACCGGAGACGGTGTTTCTTGGTCGCCGGAGTTCTTACTGGTTGCCGGAAATCGCTTTTTGCTATTTGCTCTCAATAATCAAGAGTGCGGAAAGTTTGAAATGGAGGAGGGAGGGAGCTTTTATACTTGGGGAAGATGAAGGGTTTATGCCTAGGAAACCCAAACGGCAAAATGATGGAGGCATTAAATACCCTCTGTGATTTCCAAGGAGAATGTCCCATCATGGGACGCGTGTCACTTAATGAAGGAATCTTGGCCATCCACGTCATCAATGCTAACATCACTACAATTCAAAATTCAAATTGACGGTCGTACGGATAACCCTTGGAAGAGACGCGAACTCCCGACCCATCAAGACGACCCATGAGTTGGGGGCCACTGAACGGAATATTTCATGATGGGCCGGGCCCAATATAACTCTACGAGACTGGGGCCCAGCAAGCCCACGAAGGGATCAAGGTTAATGAAGCCCACCAGGGTTTGGGACATGGCCCGTCGATACACTAGATGGCGGTCGTCGCCAATGAGCGACCAAGCCCATCTAACGACGAGCCTTCATAAGTCAGAGCCCGTCGTAACGGAGAACTACATCGTCGCCACTGAGCGATCCAACTCATCAGGAGAGCGTGATGACTCACTCACTCGTTCACTCGTTCGTCGAGTCCTATTAAGGCGACGACCTTATTGGATATGCAGCTCCAGGTCGTCTTTTCACTTAGCTTCCTCAACAAGCTTGATCCATGTGCCATTTTGGGATAACGTCAGACCTACCACTGGGACATTCTGCACGTACAATCATGAAACCAGTAATAGCGCCAAAAGGTGTTCAGGTTGACTTTCCATTATAAGGCAAACCACTTATCAGTGTCAGACGCAGCAGTGTCCTTACTTAGGCGGAGCAATCACAGCGTGACACGTGTACGCCTAGGGAACCATGCTGATCCAACGGTGGGTAACAATCCAATCCAACGGTTCAGCAACAATCCAATCCAACGGTTCAGATGAAAACCCTAATACCACTTTATCCACTATAAATATGGGAACAGAATCATGGACTAAGGTAATGCTATTTTGCATGTTCACATATACACACACCCTCCATATTATTTCCACCACTTTCCAGTCCATATGCTGATTCTCACGCCGGAGGGCCTTGCCGGAGGTGCCCCGGCGCAGTTCACGACTGTTTTCTTGTGTTGTGCAGATCCCAAGTCAGCTCAATCACTCACTGGACAACAATAACTGAGCCCAAACGCATTCCTGCATCATCAATTAAGATAAAAGAAATAATAATAATAATACTAGTAATAATAATATGGCCGGTTCAAGTCCTAACTTAAAAAAAAAAAAAAAAACTAATAAACCAAAGCCAAGTCTGAGCTCCTTCCTCCGACTCACGGTCTTGCTAAATGATATGCACTTACGGGTCGTGCAACTCGAGTCTAGCCAAATTTTGTTCATTCTCGCCTGGTTTGATTTGGGTTCTTGTCGTGCTACATTATTCTTACATTATTTTACACAACAAATTAATTAATAATTAATAAAGGAAAAAAGTTTCCTTTGGATAGATAAAATAGAAATTTGAATACTTTTGACCCTAAAAATGACAATTATTTGGGACCAAATATTTTGTCTCGAAAATTATTTGTGTTAGAGATATTATCTCAAATTGAAAATTTTCATACCTTGCATATAATATATAAAGATCATGGGTCACTCCCCTTAAAACCAATTGATTTTAAGGTGGAAACTCAGACTTTAAGATGATATCAGAGCATGTTCCTTACATGTGCAGGTCCAACGGCCCACAATGTTACTCCGCGCCACCCGATTGATAAGTCCACGTTGTAAGCTTGACAAAGCCCGCTACACGTGAGAGGGATTGTTAAAAATATTATTTCACATTGGAAATCGACAAACTTTTCATATAATATATAAAGATCCTGGGCTACCCCCCTTAGTACCAATTGATTTTAAGATGGAACCTCAGACTTTAAGAATTTGGATAGTAGGAAATACAACTTTTGCTAACATATAAAAATTTGAGATTTTAGGGCTTCCAGCTTGTTAGGTTTGTCATTAAAATTTTCAATTACGCCATTAAAACTGTTAGTTTTACTAGTACTCAAAAGCCCGTGCCAACGGCACGGGTCAGTACAAAAAGGTAAGAAGTGAAAAAAATGATAAGTAGAATAAAACGGCTTCTCCATGAGTTGTCTTATGCCTGACTATCAATGTACATAAATTATGCCTTACATTCTTGGTTACCCTTTACGTAGAAATCTATGACAGTTTAAAAACTTGAAAAATAAACGAAAATGAGTAAGGGCATTATATATTTTTAATGTTACTCAACAACATTTTGTACCAAAGTACTCATTAAGAACGCCATTTAAAGCCCGAGTCACAAAATAAGTATTCATATATTTCTAGTACTTTTGAACCAAAAAAAAATGAAAAATATCTAGTAAAGTGAACTCCTAATAATGATATAAGTCGTGTTTTCTTGAGATATCTATGAAAAATAATAGCAATCCTTTGAGCAAATTCTCAATTCATCTCCACCAGAAGGTGTCTTCCTTGGGCATTAGAAGCTATGTAAACCTGAAAAGAATCATTGCCTGCAAAAACTCTAAAAAAAATCCCATGATCACATAAGTGTTTGACATTAGTTTCAATTATTAGTCATGCAAGTATCAAATTCAAATCATAACAAACTATAGGTCGCAGATGGATATACATCAACAATATACAGACGAAACATTATTGCTTCCTAATTATAGATTAAACCCACTAAAACAGCATGTATAGCTAATAGCATTATCCACATACGGATTGGTGACTCTGATTACAAAACATTAACCATAAAACTTAAAGTGTATAGACAATGATGAACTTTAGATCCTAAAATAATAATTATGTGTGATGTAAGGTAAAAGCAATGAACTGGGTGGGTGGATAAGTGCATTATAGGTAGCATGTAAGTCAAACATAATAAAAGACTAAACTGGTAATATGCAAATTAGCACATCAATTTACTACTACCTCTAATCACAAAATGAATGATTAAAAAAAAATTCAAATATTTGCTTTCTCAATTTGAGCAGTGAACCTGATAAATATGTGGAGAGAATATAATTTTATGTTATTTCATCTCATGGAATAACAATGGCCATAACACATTTATACTAATCATAATTCTTGAGCCTAAAAAATAAATTGGGGAACTTGCACATTTCATGCTCCAGATATTGACTCCTACTGTCGTAAATCATGGAGCGTTATCAGGAAAGAAAAATTGGGCTTTTAAAAGGAATAGCATAAAGAAAGTGTTCAAATTTCATCCGAAAAAAATCCACTTTCATGTTCCTCCTGCTACTGTGGCTGAGGGTTAGGCCACATTACTCATTGATCTGGTGATCTCACATGATCTAGCACTCATATCAGGGGCCTGTCTCCTTCTTACAATTTTTTTTTTTTGGTCTTTGCAAGAAAATTGATAAGACTAATGATAGACTAAGAGGCACCAGTGACCATCAAATTCTCACATTTACTATCAAAAAATTAGATCAGTAATATATGCAAACCTCAAGTTAACAGCAATTGAGTCTTCCATTTCTCTCGCGTAATCAAGAAGCCTTTCGTTGACCATGACATGATTCACATCTGCCGTCAAAAGAAGACAATGAGACAAATTCTTCCAATAAATAACATAATTACTACGAAAGATAAGTTCATTAGATGCTTTGATGACAGGGAACATGTCCAAAATAATTGACAACATCTTGAAACCTATTAAAAAACTTCACATAAGCTAAACTCTCATCTCCGTGTGAAACTATGAGAGCATCCTGAAATACAACCATCATCAATCTCAGAAGTTGGCTAAGATTCAGAATCCAACACAAATTGGAAAAGAATAAGTGATTGCTCGATAGATCTATATTCAATATCACGCTTAAACGTAAAAAAAGTATATCCTAAAATGACATATTGCACACACATGCACAAATATATATTGATGTGATTGTGAAACTTTGCAAGACAAAATAATCCTGATCAGTACATAGTTTGTTATGGTTGCTTCCAGAAGTGCCAATACAACACCTTTTATCTCCAAGTGCACAGATTGGTATGACAGCCCACAATTAATTTATGTTTCTCCCCAACTACTTCAACCCAACCCACTAAATCCAAACCCAAACCCAAACCCACTACCAGATCTACCCTAATTCATTCCTCCCATTTCATTTCATCCCCATGTAAGAACTTAATTTTATTTTATTTTTACTTGAGGAAGATAAATAAACTTTGATCTCACAATTCTTTTCCCAAGTGTGAATCAAAATAGCATCCGCAAGGAAAGGAAATCACTGCTTCAATTCTGACATCAAATAGCAAAAGTCCAATACATTTTCCCCCTCTTCCAAAAAATAATCTCTAAGTTAACCAGAAAAGAACCAACAAACAAACCTAACATAACCGACAATCCGCACTGCACATTAAACCTGAACTATATCCCAAACAGATTATAAGCAATAATCAAAACAAATAAAAATAAGCCCCGGATCCATTCACCTACAGAAACAAAACCATCAAATCCGCCAATTAAATTAACAAACATTAAAATCACTAAACCTAAGAAATCTAAGAATAATTGAATTCAACCAACAAATTGATCAAATCCTAACTACATTGTCCAATTCCGATCACAAACAATTCAAATACCACATAACCAATCACAAAAAAAAAAACGAAAATTTCGGGAAAATTACCTTGGCAGATGAGATCTATAGAATTGAGCGAGTGAGTCCGGCGAGTTGCGCCTTCATCTATCTACCCATTAATCCCACCCCCGCTAGCCCTCACATATTAACTCGACGATGAAAGCAATAATATGTTGCAGGCGACAATGACGGAGTGGGAGTTGGGGCTGGGGCTTAGACTTGGAAAACAGGCGTTGAGATGAGAAGAATGAGGAAGACGGTGGTATGAGATTCGCGAAGTCGACGGCTTCTGATTCTGCTTTGACGCCGGAAGCGGCTGACATTTAGTGGTGGCGGCGCTGCTGCTTTGACGCCGGAAGCGGCTGACATTCAGTGGTGGCGGCGCTGATGAAGGAGGGATTGTCGCAGAGGAGGAAGGGGAGCGTCTGACATTGGGGAGTTATGAATTTTAACGTTTAACTGAGAGAAGAGAAGAGATCGTGGGTTAGGTAAATGATTTTAGGTCGTTGGATCAGATTTTCAGCTTTTAATCCTAGCCACCACTTATGTAGGGGCTAAGAGGCGGTTACCCCTTCCTGTATTGTATATTAGATTATTATAATTGATATATTGGTATCTTGCAAATTCGAGAACTTTAACTAACTGTCAATTTCACAAAATATTAATCTGACGGTTTCAATAGTAAAATTGAAAATTTAAATTTAAATAGTAAAAATGACTAGTTTAAAATTTATAGTAGTATATAAAAAAACAAGTTTTTTTCATGAGATGAACTTAAAAACGTGTGACAATGTCAACTGCAGGTAACTTAATTGTTAGAAAATCGGCCAAAGCTAGATTTTTTTGAATTCCTCCTTTGGTCGAGAGTCACATGTCACATATTTAAAATTTACAGTTGCATTGTTCAAATTCAAATACTAAAAAGTCAACATGGTTCTCCAAAGATGACGGAACTCTTTAAGTCCTAGCTTTTGAGAAGTTGAACATTACATTTACATTAAATAGCAGTTTGAATTTCAAAATTGGAGAAACAAATAATTTCCTATATTTTAGATTATTCTTTTAGCTATCCCTTTCCAAATAATAAATATGACAGTTATTTTGTCAAAAAAATTTAAAATATTTTTTTTATTTTTTTTACATCACATCACATGCATCATGATAAATTGTACTTCTTCCCGTTTTTAATCGTTTAAGAATAAAGTTTACATTATTAAAATGACAAATAATGAATAATATTTTTATATACTGTATATTTTATATTTCTAGTTACTTGCTTCATGTCTAATTAACAAACTTATTGTAATAGAAAAAAAATGCGATTTTAATATATAACAAAGTGTAGCTAATTTTTTATTATAAAAAAAGAGTTTTTTTTTTTTAGAAAATAAAAAAAGTGTAGTTAAGAATAGATTTTACCGGCCGTTAGTGAAGAAGGACGGACTGAAGGTATAATCTTGTTAACGAACGAGTGAAAATGAAATATTATTATTGAATGGGCTTGACGGAAATTGACGCAAGGAGGTTGGACGGTTCATTCATTTACTCTACTTATATAAGTTTTTTTTTTTTTTTTTGTCAAATCAAACTTAATTTTAAAAGATTTCACAGACATATAAATTAAGAAAAAATATTAGTAAATGTTGTGAACATTAAAAATGGATATGAGAGAAAAAAATTGTTATGACTTATGAGTGAGAAAATGAGTTACAGTGAACAGAGAAATATTATAACTTTTTCATTTCAAAAAATATGCACTTTCATTTGGTACACCATCTCAAAAAGAAATGAGTAGTTTCAATTTTAATTGGGACGAAAGAAGTGCATTCATCCATATTCAATACTCCCTCCGTCCCGGCCGAAACGCCACTTTTTACCCAAAATGGCGTCCCGTTTATAGCGTCACCCTTTCCTAAAAAGAAAACTTTTATTAATATTTTATTATCTCATCCACTATTCCCTCCACTAATTCTCTCTCCTCTACACTCACAACACTTTTAAAATTCACTATTTCCTCCACTAATTCTCTCTCCTATTTTTAAATTACACTCACAACATTTTTTCTTCCCACACTTTTTCTTAATTTGCGCGCCACCCCTAAAAGGGTGACGCTTCTACCGGGACGGAGGGAGTATAACATAACATAACCCCCTCCCTAGAGATGCCATTTGGTTCGGCGGTTTCGATTTCGAACCGGCGGTTCAGTTAATCGATTTTTCTTGAACCTTAATCGGACCGGATATAGACGGTTTCGGTTCACGGTTTCGAACCGTCAGTACGATTTCGATTTTGAACCGTGATTTTCAAAAAAAAAAAAAAATTGTTTTTTATTTGTTATGTTTTTTGATATATTTTTTAAATATTGGAGTAATAAATTTTGTATATTTTTTTTTTTTGAAGTTAAACTTTAGAATTATTTTAAGTTAAAATTTGTAATTTTTTTTCTTTTGATATTATTCTGAGAATCCAAGTTAAAAACATTTTAGAATTATTACTTTGTATCCTTAAAGTTTAAACTTTGTAATGAAATTTGAAACTTAGAATTATTACTAAAAATTCTAAGTTTAAAACATGAACCGCATGTTTGGGTTCACGTTTCAGGTTCACGGTTTATTAACCGTCGGTTCGCCGATTTTGAAAAGAATGAACCTTAACCGAACCGGATAACCGCTCAAAGGCGGTTCCGGTTCATCGATTCCGGTTTTGCGCCGGTTCTTGAAAGGTCCGGTTCCGATCCGAACCGCCGGTTCAGGACCGGATGGGCATCTCTACCCCTCCCCCATCCCGAATAGTCGAAGACCTTACCATGATACATCTGCTGTTCGGAACATGAATTAAAAAATAATGTTATAAAAATAGGTGTTGTGAGTGAATAGGAGAGAGAAATCTATAGTATAAATGGGAACTTCATCATGAACAGTTCTTTGAACAGTTTCAATGGGGGAATTTCCCATTTTTCCCTCACTATTTGGTACCTTTCCCATTTTGCTCTTAATTTTTTTTTTTTAATTAAAAAAAAAAAAAAACGTGGCCTTGGACGCAGGCTTAGGCTAGTAGGAGTATATAATAGTAAGTAGATAGTTGTTATAAGTATGACAAGTGAATCTAATTAATAAAGAAATATTATATACTTTTTTTTTTGAAAGTGTGACTTATCAACGAGACTCCCTATATGAAAAAACTCCCTATATATGAAAAAGTGGGTAAAATTCTCTGGGACGGGACGGAGGGAAAATGAAAAACTCATTAAACAACATATGTTTTGGCTCTAAAATACAGTAAAACAGATGATTAAGGAAGGAGGATTACTAGTCATCTTGGGTAAGAGTTGTTAATTACGTCATGGGTGCCCACTAAAAATATGCGGGAAAATCCGTTATTTTATTTATATACCCCTTTTCCTTTTTGTATTAAGCTAAGTTTAACACACTTTCAACTTGGATTGCATCAAATCAAACCCTCCCCTCCCCTTCGTTTAAAAATTACTATTAATTTTCTCACGGAAACAAAAACTATCCATCTTTCCGCCACTCGCCGGAAAACCAAACCCTAACGTTGAATTCCATCTCCCTCCCTCTGTTTCTCCCCCATTACCCTCCTCCCTCTCTCCAGAGAGAAACAGAGACAACGCCTCCCATTTCACCGGAAAATTAACTGCCAAGGTAACGTTCTATTTCTTCCATTCCAATTCCATTTAATTTAATCTAATCATACTCCTAATTTTAATTTATTTTCTAATTAATTACAGGTGTTTATCTTAACAAACATTCTAGAGAGAGAAAGAGAAGAAGGACATTGACAGTCTGTAAGAAAATGGGGGACCATTCCTTTGAAAAACATTGAATAAATGCACCACAATTTTAAAATTAGGGCTATTCCATTCCCATTACAATGAAGACAAATTAGTTGCATTTGCATATGCATATGCCGTTGAATTAGCGGATCACTCATCATTGCAATTTCCCTTCCCTCCGAATTCAAATTATTATTACAATGTTTTTGTCTCTTCCTAGTCATAATTTTTAATTTTATTTGTCTCTTCCAACGGCCACCATTAATAGAAATCATGGAGGTTTATGTAGGATTTGTTTGTACATGATTTGATAGTTAGTTTGGCCAGAGAAAATGGGGGCGACAGGTGGTGATGAGTTGCCTATGGCCGGCCGGGAGGAGAAGATTTTTGTGTCGGTGAGGTTGCGGCCGTTGAATGGTAAGGAGGTTGCCAGGAATGATGAGTCTGATTGGGAATGTGCTAGTGATAACACTATTATTTACAAGAATACCAACATTTCCGTCTCTGAGCGATCCATGTACCCTTCTGCTTATACATTTGGTAAGCAAATGTTTCAATTATTTTCATTTTCTTAATTTTATTTTTTAAGTTAGTAATTTTGGTTTTAAATTTTGTGTTTATTCACAACTGTTTGACAGCAATTCACATGATTATCCTTGTTTGTTATGTATGTTTCCACTGTTTGTACTACTCCATATGGCTCAGGGTTATATGGGATTGTTTGACTTGGTCAACGGGACACTGCTTCTTTTCTTTGTTTGGTCCAATTGATGATCAATTTTTGTAAATTCTCGGAAAATCATGGGTTTTATAAAATAAAGTAAATTTCTAGAATGTGTATGTTAATTTCATTTCTTGGCTTACTACAATATTCATATCTGAAATTATGTGGTTAATTGTTGATCATTGTCGTAAATCAAAACTGTAAAGCATTTGCTACTTAGGGAATATTCTTCGGGAATCATTTTTTTTTGGGGGAAGGGGGGGGGGTGTTCAAGTAAAAATGAGTGGGTTGGTTTCCTTCTGTATGTGTGTGTTTGGATCAATGGGGGTGATAACTGCATAAACGAAATTAGAAAATACAGGCTTTTTGTGCTAATCAATGGAATGTTAATCGGACTTGGTTTCACATATTTACAGTGGGTAAGTTAGAAAGAGTTGGCCCTATTTTTTTTCCCAACTCGGCCTGATTGTGTCTTTGTTTGTGCTGCCATTTTGGATCTAGACAGAGTATTTAGTTGTGATAGCTCCACGAGGCAGGTGTATAAGGAAGGAGCAAAGGAAGTTGCTCTTTCAGTTGTCAGTGGTATCAATTGTAAGTACACATTTCTTCTTCTTTTTTTTCACGGCTTGCTGTATGCTTCCTGGAATTTATTCCAATTTTAACACTGAACAAGTGCGTATATGTTTCAGCTAGTATTTTTGCATATGGTCAAACAAGCAGTGGGAAGACATACACAATGACCGGAATTACAGAGTATACGATAGCAGATATATACGACTATATACATAAGGTAATCAACATAGATAGTTTCAGTCTAAAAGTCCACTGCATTTCAACTAGTGTTTTGCTCTTTTATTGATATGTGGTTGATTACTAAGTAGCACACAGAAAGAGAGTTTCTCTTAAAATTTTCTTCCATGGAGATTTACAATGAGTCCGTCAGAGACCTCCTCAGCTCAGATACCACTCCACTCAGACTTCTTGATGATCCAGAGGTGAATTTCATTTTAGTCTATCAACATTTTTTATCCTTTTTTTTTTCAAATTCAGATCTTAATGTTGTAATTCCAATTCAGAGAGGCACCGTTGTTGAGAAGCTTACTGAAGAAACTGTGAGGGACTGGAATCATATCATGGACCTCCTTTCCATATGTGAAGGTGAGAAAATCATCGATTAACCTCAGCTTAGCGCACTACCAATATCTCTGTAATCGTTTTTTCTTAGTGCATTTTTTTCAGCTCAGAGACAGATTGGTGAGACCTCTCTCAATGAAACAAGCTCCAGATCTCATCAAATTATCAGATTGGTATAGCTGTTCTCCAGCAGAATAATCTTTTTTCATTTCTTATACTCATAGGTCACGTGCAGAAAGTCTGGGGGTATTACTAGTTGGGGTTTCGACTATTTTCATCTAACTGACTGACTGGTTTGCAGACAATTGAAAGTTCTGCTCGTGAGTTTTTAAGCAAGGGAAACTCAAGTACCCTTGTGGCTGCTGTGGTAAGATTAGGCTTAGGTTACGACAATATTATGTCTTCTAGAAGATTAAGATTCAAACTGTATACTAATATTCTATATTTCTGTATACTAATATTCAAAATTTTCAATATAGAACTTTGTTGATCTTGCTGGAAGTGAGCGTGCATCTCATTCATTAACAGCTGGCACAAGGTTGAAAGAAGGCTGCCACATAAACCGCAGTTTACTAACTCTGGGAACAGTTATCCGCAAGCTGAGGTTAGTTTGGCTTCCTTTTACTTTTGTAGCTATGGTGAACTTTACTTGCAGAATGAGCTGCCTTTCATGGTTCTACTCCCTCCTTCCCATAAAGATGTTCCCATTTACCTTTTCAAACAATTTAGTGATAAATGTTTCTTTCCATTACTACCTCCCTAATGAACATCAGAATCACACAAATGACCATTAATCTTAGCCCATCATCCACATCCATTTCACTCAAATTTGAAAATTTACTTATTTTAACTATTCAAATTAATAAATGAGACTTTCTTTTTGGGACAAATGAAAATGGAAAGTGGGAACATCTTTATGGCACGGAGGGCGTATTAAACATTGTTTCCTTCTGGCTATCTTGTTCGATACTCATTTGTGCTATACTTTGGGCAAATGCAGTAAGGGAAGAAATGGGCACATTCCTTTCAGAGATTCTAAATTAACCCGCATACTGCAATCCTCCTTGGGAGGTAATGCTAGAACTGCCATCATCTGCACCATGAGCCCTGCACGAAGCCATGTTGAGCAATCAAGAAACACTCTCTTGTTTGCAAGCTGCGCCAAAGAAGTATGTACCAATGCCCAAGTCAATTTAGTCATGACGGACAAAGCTTTGGTGAAGCATTTGCAAAGAGAATTGGTTAGACTGGAGAGTGAACTGAAAACTCCAGGGTCAACTTATATGACATCACATTGTGCTGCGTTACTGCAAGAGAAGGACCTTCAAATTGAAAAGGTAATAATAGTTACAATAACGACAACAAAGCCTTTGTCCCAAAATAATTTGGGGTCGGCTAACATGAATCCTCGTATATCATCGTGAAAGAAAAGATGTAAGAAGAAAAAAATAAGCTAAAAGAAGAAATAAGTGAAAAAAAAAATAAAAAATTAGAAAATGAAAAGAAGAGAAGAGAAGAAGAAGAAAATTAAAAATAGTGATAATAAAAGAATAAATATATAATAGATAGGGAAAATGAAAATAATAATAAAAGTAATAAAAAATAATAATAATAAAAAAATCAACCCCAATCACCGTTGTGTATTTTTTCCCTTCACACCGGCCTCTTCAGCGCCATAATTTCATCCGATCCAAGTAAACTCATATAATTTTCAATCACCATAATCCAAGTTTGCTTAGATCTTCTCATACCCCTCGCCATTTCATCACTTCTCCACTATTCAGGCCTCCTAACCGGTGCATCACGCAGTCTCCTTCTCACATGACCAAACTACCTTAGTCTATTTTTCCTCATTTTATCCTCAATGGGCGCAACTCCTACTTTACCCTGATCATCTCATTCCTCAAACGAACATTTCTTGTATGCCCACACATCAATTGTAGCATATGCATCTCTGCTACATTCATCTTATGAACGTGACACTGTTTCACGGCCCAAAATTCAGTGAAATAAAGCAGTGTCAGCCTAATTGTCGTGCGATAGAATTTTCCATTTTATCTATTAGGCATGCCGGGATCACATGAAACCCTGTGGCACTCTTTCACTTTAACCAACCCTTTTTAATCCTATGAGCCACATCTCCATCCTTTTGGATAATAGATCCATGATAGCGAATAGACTTAGAAGCTTGGACAATCTTTCCATTGAATGTGACCCCTGCCTCCATGCTTCCAACTCTGCTAAAATTACACTCTAAATATTCAACTTGCTTCTGCTCCGTCTAAAACTTCGAAATAACAAAGTGTTTCCACAACTCCAATTTACTTTAAACTCCCTTTTTTGTCTTATCAATCAGCAAAATATCATTTGCGAACAACATACACCACGGTATATCATCTTGGATTGATCTCATCAATTTGTCCATTATCAGAGCAAAGAGAAAGGGACTAAGTGCAGAACCTTGATGCACTCCAATCGTAATAATCGTAATAGAGAACTCTTCTGTCTTTCCAACACTAGTCAGTACACCAATATTAACTCCATTATATATGTCCTTGATAATATCATATATTTCTTTGAAACGTCTTTATTTGCTAAAGCCCACCAAAGTACCTCTCTTGGCACTTTATCATACGCCTTCTCCAAATCAATGAAAACCATATGCAAATATTTATTTTGATCCCGATATTTTTCCATGGCTTGTCTCATAAGATAGATGGCACAACTTTAATCAATCAGGATTGTTGGATATTTTAGCTCATTTTAGCGTCTAAATTTCAATACCTGCTTGCCTGCCTAAGTTAATGACATTGTCGATAACATAGCAGTAGGATTTCAGTTCACAGAGTCTTATTTCAAAGTATATGATTCTTACACTCGAAAATATTATTTTCTTTTCTGTAGCTGGAGAAGGAGATGAAAGATTTGATTCTGCAGCGAGATATTGCTCAAGCTCAGGTTCAAGATTTACTACGCGTGGTTCGAGATGATGAAAGTTCATTGACAAGGGTAAATTTTAAGCCACAGTATAGTAGCAATCCATTGTTTGTTGTTGCTTTCTTCATTCTAAGCTTTCTTTCGTGCTTTCTGTCTCCTCCAGTTAGGTTCAGGGGACTACCCACACTTGCGAGTGCAAAGATCACCAGATTCTGAAACTTTAATGCCAGAGACGTCCATTTTAGCAGTTCCTCACTCATTTGGAGACAGCATCAACACATTTGGCTCAGCTCGGTACTCTCATGGGCATAGTGATAGTAGTTGTGATGAAAATTACATACAAATCTCCGAACTCCAAGAGGCCTTTATGCAGAATAGTCCCTCCTCACGTCTGTTGATAAATACCTCACAATTGACTCTGAGTGATTCATTCTCAGGTTGGGAGGATATCGAAGAACGTAGTAATGGAACTTCTGAGGATTTATGCAAGGAAGTTCAATGCGTCGAAACAGAGTTGAGTACAAATAGATATATAAAAGTAGAACCTAGAGTTTTGCTGCCTAAAGAAACCATGGCAATATCTGGAATGGCTGTACTGGTAAATGTTGATAGCCCATATATGGAGTCTACGTCTCCTCGACTGAAGGTTGGTGGAGAACTAGTGTCTCCGACCTCGAAGGAAGATGAAGTAGTGGTGAAAACATCATTGGAGGAAGCTATGAAAGAGGTGGGTCCACCAATGAAAGAAGATACAAAAATAGGGTTGAAATCATCATTGGAAGAAGCTAGAGAAGATATCGGTTCACCAACGGAAGAAGATACAAAAATAGCAGAAAAATCATCATTGGAGGAAGCTAGAGAAGTGGTGGACCCACCAATGAAAGAAGATAGAGAAATAGTATCAACCCCTTATATTGAAAATGGGGAGTTAAGTTATATAGATCAACCCGTTGTAACCTCTCCTGAGAAACCATTTCCATGGGGCGAACTGTCAGAAAACTTATTATCCAGCTCTGGAAGCTTGAAATTACAAAAAAGCCGCAGTTGTAAAGCAAGCCTCATGATAAGCATACCTTCTATGATGTCTGAGAAATTTGAAACAAATGAGAACACACCACTGAATTGTTCTGAGAAAGAGTTTACAGGAAGACCTCGAAGTTTGCCAGGGAAGATTTCTACGTTGGACTATAACATTGACCTTCAAAGTCAACCGAAGAAATTTTCTTGTATTTCTGTTGGGGTTGTTGCTAATGTTGAGCCTGAAGTTCAGGAGAATAAGTCAGCTCATGAAGACATTACTACTGTCAATACATGCACTGGAGAATTGAAACAAACGGCTGAGGCAGATGTTGATAAGCAAGTTGCTGATAGTACAGTGAGTTTTATTTTGTTCAATATATACAAAAATAGCTGCTTTCCTACATTAATATTATGCTTTAACTATGGCTAATGGGACAGCTTTGAAGTTCGAAAAATATTTTTTTTATTTATTCATTAAAGATGTGTTGTCAATTATAATAGGAAAAGGATACGGTAATGAAGCTACATGAGCCTACAAAGGCTGTGAAAGATGTAGGATTGGACCCAATAGAAGATTATTTCAGAAGTCCGTCATCTTGGTCCTTGGAGTTCAAGAGGCTTCAAAGAGAAATTATTGAACTTTGGCATGCTTGCAATGTGTCTTTGTTGCACAGAACATACTTCTTCTTGCTATTTAAAGGTGACCCGACGGACTCCATTTATATGGAGGTAGAACTCCGAAGGTTGTCATTCCTCAAGAGCACGTTTGCTCAAGGTAATACTAATCATACAGTGGAAGATGGTCAGACTCCTACACCTGCTTCAAGGTAAAATGCTTCTATCTCTCTCTCTCTCTCTCTCCTTGAAGCTTGTTAAAGAGAGTTAAAATAATGAGAAATAGTTGGTACTTTGTTTTTCATATTGTCTATGTGTGGGCGTGGAAAGTTTCGAACTTGAGACCCCTTCATGTGTCAGACAAGTGGTTCACTGAGCATCCCAAAGAGAGTCATATGCTTCTTGTCAGGGATCTTAAAGATTGTCAGTTGTCTTCCATCTTGGAGGGGTCAGAAGTAGTGGCAAAGCCACCCTAGAGCCATGCGGTCACTTGACCCCCATAATTTTAGGGAATCGTCATTTTACTACCTTAAAATTTTTAAAACGTGCACTAAAAGTAACATTTTTGCCAATTTTGACCCCCTTGATTTTTGATAAAATTAGTACTATGATATCATTTTGACCCCCTTACATGATATCAGTTTAACGTCTTATAAGCGTGATTATTATTCCCCAAACCATTTTGTCCCCCCTTGGCAATTTTTTCTTTTTTTTGGCTTCGCCACTGGTCAGAAGAGACCATGAATTGGGTGCCCATTTTTATTAATCTCCCTGACGGTGTTTTTTTTCCCTTGGAAAAATAGCATGAAGGCGCTCCGAAGAGAGAGAGAGGTACTTAGCAAGAAAATGCAGAAGAAGCTATCAGAACAGGAGAGAGAAAGTCTCTACCTTAGATGGGGAATCAGTTTGAGTAGCAAATACAGGAGATATCAACTGGCCTGTCGGATTTGGACCAAGACAGATGACATGGAACATATTGCAGACAGTGCTGTCGTGGTTGCAAAGGTTGTAGGAATCAATGAGTTGGGACAAGCTCCTAAAGAAATGTTTGGGTTCAGTTTTCCGTCTCGACCATCTAAAAGATCATACAGTTTTAAACGTAGCTTGATACCTCTCGTGTAGCAGTATCACCAAAGGGAATGTTTTCGACTATGATACTTAGATCTTCTGTATCTCTTCGTGTACCACAACCTGTACCACTATTTTGATCCAACAATTTACATGCTTGGATGACCTCATCATGATGTTAGCTCTAATAACTAGGAGCCGTTGGATCACTAACGGGACATGGTGTGGTACACAAAATGGAACGGAAAAATTTGGTCTCGTATACACCTACTAATTTTATAGGTATGGTCTTTTAGTTTTGATCTGATTTTTCTCTATCGACGTATGTAATTCTGATTTGTAATTGGTTGTAAATTTGCTCAGTGTAGAGTATAATTGTATAACTTGTATCTATATTCTTGTACAGGAGGTTTGAATGTCGGTAATAAGGTTATTTCATACATTTTGTTATTCCGCTGAACGCTAATTGCCAAACAATCCGAGAGCTCCTACCACAAATCATTGTTTGACAACTTGGTACTAAAACTGAAAGAAAAATGAATTCAAGGGAGCACAAATTATATTCTCAATTTTAATATCATGACCACAGTTATCAATCCTGTACCGACAATCGCATCGGTTTGTTCAATGAATGAAACAGTATTTGCCGGTATCGAAATATATCGGTGTACCGTACTGGATTTACCGCAATTTTTTATTTTTTTTTAATCATTTATAAAATGTTGATGCATTTGACAGTTATTTAACATATCTTTTTCATAATCCAATAAAAATAATCTTTCATATAAATTTAATAAAATAAAATTTATGATTATAGTCAAAATTTGTAAAATATTTTTTGTCAAGAAAATAATCTTTTAAAATTTTAAGAAATTTTTTTTTCGTTTCTCGCCGAGCCCGTGTACCGGCCGATACGATCCGGTTAAGGACGGTACAGATCGGTACAGTTCGGTTCAAATTGTTGCATAAAACGGGATGTTGCATTACATGTTTCGTACTATTTTTTATCGCAATGATACGTATTAGCCGATACGGACAGATAAAGTTAGTTAGCGATTGACAACTATTATGATCATGACTTAATATAGGTTTGCCAATCATATCCTAAAGAACATTTTGCATGAGTCCATCCCTATATTATTGCTATCTATGTAACATCAACAAGTGAATTTAACTTATACTACATTGGTCAACGCTAAGATACACACATAAACACCTGTTTCACTCACCTAGTCTAATTTAAAGTCGAAGCATCGTCTTCTTCACCATACCCCTTTTTTTTTTTTTTTTTGGAAAATGAGACATTGTTTTATAGTATCTAATAAAATAAAATAAAAGTAAATATGTATAATGCAAGAATTATTGCACACATTACAACAGTAGTAGGGAATTCGAGACGAGATCATCATCATCATCACTTATTTGTATTACATTGTGTACCATTAATGATTTAGCACTTATAAATTATTAGGGCTGACATTATGATGATTTAATCATTAATAAATAATCGTTATATCACCAATGATACATAAAATAAAAGTGGTACACGTAATCTGCTATATATATATATATATATATATATATATATATGAAAGAAATCTTCCAAATATTGATGTTCGATTGGGTGATATTTAGTCTAACATTATAATTAGCCTCATGCTCAATTCAATCTATTGCATCTAAATTAAGAGTAGATATGGATATCAAATTAAACACAAAGATTATACTGTTTCCTTTTAGCGGAGTAAAAATATTTTTACCATGAATATGGGGCTATACATCAATTTGCATTTAATTTCATCCACCCATTTCGATCTTGACGATCCTTATCATTTAAGGGTATTGTAAACATTTTTACTCCGCTCATCAATCTCGCTCGTCCATTTAATTTGCACACAATTCTGAATTTTATCCCGTTGAAAGCATATTCCTCTTACCATAACCTTAACAGACAAGTAAGTGAAGATATTCACAATCTTTCTTTTCTTAAAACAGAATTATTTAAAAACTGATATACTTGTATTTATAGAGAGGGATCTGCCACAAACTTATCTCACATACTATTCATTCTCTCTTTCTTCCTTCCTTCCTTCCTTCCCAACCTCCTTCAGATCAATGTATTTCTATCTATCTCAAAAATGGCTTTTACACCGGTGATTCTCTGACAAACAGCTTCTTCTAAGAAAGATTTATAAGGTAAATATCAATAAATGCTTAATCTGTTCTGTAGTCGTGTATATATTATACTCCCTCCGTCCCAAAATGTTTGTTCCATTTGACTTTTTTGTTGAACTTTGACCACAAATAAATATATGACAATTTAATTATGTTCATGAAATTCTAAAAATTCCTATTGATTCACCATTAGTAATATTATCAACAACAACTTTTAAAATTTCATGAACATGATTAATCTCTCATAAATTTGTGATCAAATTTCAACAAAAAAGTCAAATGGAACAAACATTTTGGGATGGAGGGAGTATATATGTATGTGTGTGTGACAGAGCTACCAAGCGAGGGGATAAACGGGGCAATTGCCCCCGTTGGTTTTAAAAATTAAAAAAAGTTACGGAATTTGCGTTGACAAATCACTTATTCTCAAGTTTTTTATTAATTTAAATGTCACATAAGTTTTTATTCAGTATTATATTATACTGCATTCATTATAAAATTTTAAAAAATTATGATACAAAGTACTCAATAGTGCCTCCTGCCACCACCACCACCCGCCGCTATCACCGGCTACTGGTCGCCAGAATTCAGAATTCGGTCGCCGAAATTTCGTGCCACCTGTTATCATCAATGTTGTATTATATGAGTATACAATATTATTAATTATCATGTATGCAATATTATTACAGAATAATATAACATGATAATACAACATGTAAAGGAATTTATGGGGCATTATGAAACTTTTTTAGAATTTATGGGACATTCTCCCAAAAATTTATTAGTTCGAAATTTACAAAATTTTGAAAGTTTAGTCCAATTTGTTGAAATTTGTTCCCTTTGAATAGACGAAATAATACACTAGATATTTTTGCCCCGAGATATTCTAGTTCCACCATTGTTAATAATTAGGCAAATCTTATAACAAAACAATGTGTCAAATTTACAGTTAAAAATATCTATTTTATTATTAAAATTTAAAAATGACAAATTTGTCAAGATTATTACTTATTTTTAAATATGATAGTTTTAAATTACGTATTGACTCTTTTAATTGTACTTTTAAATCATTTCTCATTTTTGTAGCTTAAAACAACCATGAACCATGTATTCAAACTGACAGTTCTAAGTGAAAATTCGACATTTTAAGGTTTAAAAAAAAACCCTTTTTTCTATTTTTTTTTTTTAATCTAATTTTTGTGATATACATTATGCACTACCTCTCTTCATGCATTTCTTAATGTTTAGAGACTTACAACTCCCTCATAAACTATTTGGTTTATAAACAGGTGAATCGAAAATAATTTGAGTTTAGCAACAAGAATACAATTCATGGAAACGGAGAAAATCAAATACACGTCTGCACAATATGCGACACGAATCATATGGTGCATGATTGTGGTGGGAGCGATAACATGGTTAACTTCGCTCTTTATAACGAAAGCATTGGCTCGTAAGCACGAAACGGGATTCGAGGTAGCCCTCAGTGTCGTCTACATTGGTGTATTCATTGCAATGGCAATTGCTCTTGTTTATTTCATTATTTTGGACTGCCTTAATTTACACAATGCTATTAAGGCTTCTTATATTAGTACTGATGTGCCTATTAAGACTTCAATTGTTGATCAGGAGGGGTGTCAACATAATGTTAATTTCCAAGAACAAGTTTAGTGGATTTTCTATAGTTTTATCAATGTCTTTAATTTGTTTTTGCTTTTCAATTAATTAAAGAAATATATGCAAGTTGAAGGGAAAATATTGTTGCCCAACTCTCGATAGGGTTTCAGAAATTGTTGGTTTATGAAAAGAGAGAAAGGAAAAAGGGGGAGACGAGATCACCTGTACAACTTTTGTATGTATGTATAATATATCACCGGTGATTCAACTGTTAACGGTTATATATCATTGGCGTCAGTCCTGATTAATCGTAACCGTTGAATCGCCAATAGTACATGTGACTTGGTCTAGAGAGAGAGAGAGACCAAAATAAAGTTCATTCCCTGAATTGTGTATGACTTTTTGGCAAGGAAGGCAATAACAGAAATCATGGCCAAATTGATTGTTTATTTCTCTTTATAAAGGTGCACTGAATACATCTAGCTTTCAAAAATAGTAGTGTATCTAATATTGCATAATGTGAAAACTCTTTCAGTTACAAACATGTCAATAATCTCAGTATGGTGCACATGATTTGCTTACCCAAAATATTTCTTGCGCATTTAAGTTTATCCAAATATATTCAAAGCTTTAAAAGTACGAAAACGCCTAATAATACGCATAATAGCTTAGTCGAAGCATCTCTTCACATCTAGTGTAAGATATATCTCCACTATCTCTTAATAAATATCACAGATGGCTTGTAAAATCCATTTTATTTATTTGTACTTGCTTGTACCAATGTAAAATTGCACTAAAACTAACTATTTATTTAAAAAGGCGGAATGTTTAGACCAACGAGTATAACAACACCATTGATTAAAGGCTCAAATGTAATGGAATGATGAAGGCAGGTGTACGTTAGGCCTAACGGAAAAGTCTAACAGAATCGTTACAAAAATACCAAGGAAAAAGAGAAGAAAAAGCAAGGGGTAAAAAACACAAGACAAGAGACAGAGAGCAAACATAGAAATAATAATGGTCTTCAAATAAAATACACCATCAATACTTTCTTATACATACACAAAGATGCAAATAAAGTTAAGCTACCCCAACAAATGTTTATTTGAGCAAGAAAATTGCTCCCATTACTATAAAAACTTAACAGCGACGACGTGAAATGATTTAGTCAACAAGTGCAAAGAATAAAGAGCCACACCACTTTGAAACGAGGTAAATCTTCGTTGACTTAATCAGCTCTGGATTGACCAGCACGGGAAGAGAGGATAATACCAACAATTAGCCCATATAGAGCCAATGCTTCCGCAAAAATAAGAATAAGAATCATTCCAACAAACAGCTTTGGTTGCTGCGCATTTGCTCTGAAAAAAAATAAGTATTCAAACAAATTAGGGTAGATTACATAAGATAAATTGGGAAAATAGTCCATGAACTTGGCACAGTTTTACGAATACGCCCTTGACTCTGTCTATGTTCATGGGTAGTTCAGTTCATACAAATTCTACCTGCTCTCCAGCCCAGTTTATAAGCAAAAAAGGTATCCTGTTTTATACTCGAGCCGTCCTAAAATGATCTTCCTACTTCCTTTGATGTTACTACGAATAAACTTAGAGCAATAACTATAAGTTGATTTAATTATAGTAATGTAAATCTAAAACTTGGTTTTTTATACACCATCAACAATACTATCAATAACAAGTTTTATATTTTCAATAGAATAATTAAGTCAACCTAAAATAATTGCTCAAAGGCCATTCGTAGTAATGACAAAAAAAAGTGGGAAGATCATTTTGGGACGGAGGGAGTATTACTAGTAATTTTGGGTCCCAAAATTCTAACTTCATTTATTATACGAAGACCTCGATTTTAAAACAAAATGGTTAATATATCTTAGAGGTTAAGGCATAGTTGAGAAAGGCTAGCACCTCTCTCGCCCGCCTCGCCGTTCCCGCCTCGCCGTTTTGGCGCTTTTAGGGGTCGACCGCCTTTTGGTTATATGGCGGGCTGTTGTGCGCCTTTTAGGACAGGCGAGGCATTTCTTGGTTACGGTAGGAGGCCTGAGGAGTCCGCTTTTGTCAAAAGACATAATAGGCGTATATGTAGTGTTAAACTAGGTCATTTTGTAATTTTAGTATTAATAATTTAACTTACCCAATGTTTTTTTTGGTAAAACATGGGGTAAAGATAGCTTGTGGTGTGCATGAGAAAGAATGATATCCATAATTTCTCTCGAGCGATCAAAAGAAAATAAGTGTGATAAATAACAAATTAGAACGATGACAAAAGAGTGGGACAAAAACACTACAAATAGCTTGCATTATTCTAATTTTTAAAGGGAGGTTTGCAAATTTTAATATGTTTACTAATTTACTTTGTTTTTTGGCTTTACTTTGGGTCTCCTTTGTCATTTGAGGTTTTAACTATATCTTACTAGAATAAGCCCGTGTCCGAGGACACGTTTATTTATTTATTTATTTATTTTTATTTTTTAATTAAGCCCGTGTCCGAGGACACATTTTTTTTTTTAATTAAAATTTTTTTTTTAAGGGCAAAATGGGAAAGGGACAAAATAGTGAGGGCAAAATGGGAAATTCGGCCATTGAAACTATTCATTCAACTGTAGCACACCACTACCATTTATACTATAGATGTTCATTTCTAGGTATGTAATTATACATTCGAATTCACCTATTTTCACGCTTTTAAACGATTACTAGTTTATTAATCTATCTATATATAATAACAGGATGGTCAACATCCCGCCCAAACCAGGGGTATTTTCGTAACTTCACACGGTGGCAATTTTGCAATTACCATGGCTGAGAGAACACGTGTAACGCTGTAATGGGGCGCGTGGCGTACACGCGCCGACAAAGGCGCGTGTACGCGTCATGTTTTTTTTTTTTTGTTTTAATATGATTACACGTGGCGCACTCTGATTGGATGGTTTATTTCCGGAAATTTTTTTTTCATCCCCTTTTTTCGACCTCAATTATTTTATAAAAAAAAAAAAAAAAATTTAAAAAAATTTACACCAAAATTCATAATTTTTTCCCTCTTTAATTAGAGACTATTTTCATTTAATTTGGACACAAAAAAAATACTCTTTTTTAAATATAAATTCCTTAATTATCCTTTCTTAATTTTTCTTTTTAATTTTTCAATATTTTTTTCTAAAAATTAATTAAGTGTGAAGTATATTTTTTTTTATTATAAATGATGATAATACTCCCTCCGTTCCAAAATGTTTGTCCCATTTGACTTTTTTGTTGACCTTTGACCATAAATTTATGAGAGATTAATCATGTTCATGAAATTATAAAAGTTGTTTGTAATGTTACTTCCTTTGTTTCAAATTTTGACATTATTTTATTAAACATAGTAAGTACTATTGTATAAAATATTCTTTGGGACGAATATAATAATTTATTATTTTACCCGAAGTAGTATTCTTTTATAAAAATTAATGTTTATAATGTTCGTGTCTTCGTGTCTGAAAATAAATATTAATTTTTGAGACAAGTAAATTCATTGAGGCAAAGGAAGCAATTTTTTTTTTTTTAGAAAGTAGTATTAATTATGAGATGAAAGTAATATTCATTTATGAATTGAAGGAATATTTTTCCCTTACAAAGTAGAATTTTTTTATAAGTCAAAAAAAATTAACATTGCTTCTTTCGTCTCAATGAAAATTTTAAAAAATAATACTATTTTATTCGTCTAAAAAATTAATGTAATATTTTGAGACGAAGACACTAACATTACAAATATTAATTGCAGAGGCGAATGAAGTATTATCTTTGGGATGAAAGGAATAATGCTCATTTTTTTGGATAAAAAATGTAGTATTATCTTTGGGTTATTCATTTTGAATCAAAAGTAATATTCATTTTTGAAATGTTGTAGTGTTAGTGCCTTTGTTTCAAAATATAACATTCATTTTTTAAACAAATTAAGTAATATTTTATATAATATTCATTGGGACGAAAATAGTATTTTTTTTTTCTTTAGCTGAAGTAGTATTATTTTGTAAAAATTAATTTTTATAATGTTAGTGTGTTCGTCTCAGAAAATAAATATTAATTTTTTGGACAAGTAAATTCCTTGAGGTGAAGGAAGCAAATTTTTTTTTTTTTATATAGAAAGTAGTATTACTTATGGGATGAAAGAAATATTCAATTTTGAATTGAAGGACAATTTTTTTCCTTAAAAGTCCTTTAGAAATAATGAAAAATATATGATTATGAATTTTCATTGAGTTTATTTTTTTACAAAACATTTTATATTAAGTTCTTCTCGCTCAGTTTTTTTTTCTCTTTTTTTTTTTTTTAAGAACCAATTCATATTGATCTCTTTTAAAAAATGATGGGTTATTTATAAAGAACTTTAGATTAATGATATAAAAAATGTGGACGCCATTTGATATAACATTTTTTAATTTAAAGAGTAGTTCAAGTATATTAGTGAAATTAAAAATCTTATTATTGGCTACAAATATAATTATTAGAACTATTTATGTTTTAATTTCTATTTTATCAAAATTTGATGGATTATTAATTTTGGTTTCATTTATTTGTGCCTTTTTATATATAATATAATATTTATAAATAATTTTTTCTTCAACTTTTGTCCTATTTTAAACGTTAAAAAATGGGTTCGGATATTAAAGAGATGAATGGTTTTATTATAAAGCATAAAAAATTGGGTACAAAGTAATTAGTGAATAGTTGTTTTGAGTATGACTTATAAGACCATTTAATATTGAAATTTTATAATTTTTTCATTGTAATTTTTTTAAATTTAAAATGGGACACCTTTTATTAAAAAAAAAAAAAGGAAGTTTAAAATCGGACGAAGGGAGCATTTATTTATTTGATAGTGAAATAATTCATCCTAATGTTAAATTTAATTACTAGCAAAATAAAAATTAATTCTTAATAATGAAAACTAAAATAAATAAAACTAGAAGGGAAAATTATATTTTCCGTCTCAAGTCAACTTTAAAAAATGTCATTATACAAAACAATTATTTTTCTTCATTTCAAAAATGAATATTAATTTCAACTCAAAATAAATCACAAAAAAATAATACTACTTTTTTTGCCACAAAATTGCATTATTATGTGCTTTAACTAGAAGGAAAAATTTATATTTTCCGTCTCAAGTAACTAAATTTTTTGCAGTAGAGTAATCAAATTACTTTTTTTGGCCCAATTCTAGGAAAACAGTGTTAGTATGTGCTTTAAATTGATATTGCCCTATTTAAAGAATTTTGTAAGTAAAAAACGGGTTGATAAAATTTTTGAATCCCTCCTAAACCCGCATTGATCCGCTTCTAATGAAAAAAGTTTGGAAATGTTTTCTTTTAAATCGGGTGGGATCAACTTTAAGTTGTATTCTCGCTTAGGGTGGATTTGAGATTAGCTCGAACCGTCCCATTTAACCCGAACCCGCTTAGTATTCATCTTTTTTTATAATAACTTTTAAATATTGATAATATTTGTATATTATTATATACTTATTTGTTTATTGTTTATTGTGTTTTCTTATATTTCTATGTCATATTATTAATCTCTACATTTCTAAGGAAATAAAGGGAAAAAATTGCATTTTATAATAGAAATAGTAATAATTTTTTCTTCAACTTTTGTCCTATTTTAAACGTTAAAAAATTGGTTAGGATATTAAAGAGATGAATGATTTTATTATAAAGTATAAAAAGTTGGGTACAAAGTAATTAGTGAATAGTTGTTGTGAGTATGACTTATAAGACCATTGAATATAAAAATATTAAAAAAATTTCATTTTACTTTTTTAAAACTTAAAATGGGACACCTTTTATTAAAAAAGAAGGAAGTTTAAAATGGGACGAAGGGAGCATTTATTTATTTGATAGTGAAATAATTTTTTCTTATGTTAAATTTAATTACTTGCGATATAAAAAAATGTGATTATATAACAATAACATTAAAGAAATATGTAAAAATCATACGGGGATGTAGAAGTTGAATACGGTTCCAAAAGAAAATAACTTCTCAAAAATAAAAATTGATGATACTTGAAAATTTCATTGCAGTTGAAGAGAAAGATTTGGAGACTTATAAGTAGATTGATTACGCTTTCCCAATCGTTTGTCGAAACTACGTGATACTGTGGGCAAATTACGCACATATCACGTTCAATACACAATAAATTTGTTTTACATAAAAAATATGCTTTCAATTCCATAGCATTGAAAAATGGATGTCAAATGTGATTATTATTGAATAGAACGAGAATTTACGTATAAAATGCGCTTCGTACAAACTAACTATGCCTTAAATATATATTTATTTTTGTGACCTTCAATCTGATATTTGTACTAATAATATAGTTTTTAAAAAAATATTTTACAATGTACACAAACATTTCTATTTCCTGTTATATTTGTATGAATTTTCGTCAATATGTGTTAATAGCTATCCGTGCATCGCACGGGAGTTACACTAGTTTTAGCATAAAATGTGTTGTTGTTTTTTTGTGTTAGAATTCTCACTTTTTGGTGTTTTAGTTATGTTAAGTTGTTATTACATGTAAAATGGTAACCTTTATTTAATGCAAAATTCTTGTTCTTAACATGTTTAATCTTTATATATTATATTTCACAAATATATTATTTTACTATTCCTTTTGTTCTATTTTACCGCCTTGCTCGCCTTTCGGCCGCCTTTCAACCGCCTCGCCATTCGCCTTTTCTAGGAACTTTTCGCCCGCCTCTCCCCTTTCGCCTTTAACAACTATGGGTTAAGGAGACAAACTAAAGATCTGTTAGGCCTTGATAATCCAGTTTCATATCCTGCTATTGTCATTTTTTATTTTCTTCCCTGTTGGGGCTGAGGGCCCAACCAAATAACTTGCCTTGGGCCCCAAATCCAAAGGACCGGCCCTGTTTTGGTGGTCTTAACTATAAGCAAAAACCATTAAATGCAACCGTATTTATTAATCCCTTCCATGGTTACAGGGATATAGCAGTACCGTCCTTATTTCCATTTACCTCACCCCACTCACTTTATTTCTTTCTCAAATCACCCCAATCTCCATCTCACACCACTTTCTTTTCTCATATCACCCCCCCCCCCCAATAGGCCTCAACCATGGCTAGTGACAGCATCACTAGCCCTGCAACCTAGCAATATCTTTTGCAGGTTTGAGAGAAAAAAATTAAAGCAAAATTCTTAAGTTACAATCAAATCTATACTGCCCAGTTCGGCAACTGACATATATTATGATCCAGATATTTATGCCACTTGGAAGGAGGAAGGTTGTGTAGGGGAATTAGGGTCTTTGATACTAATGGTGCATCCGGATATATGATTGAATCGTGTATAATCCACTTTCCGAATAAAGTATTTCGACCCTTAATGCCTGGGTTACACAAAATCTTTATTGGGATAAGACAATCACGCAATTTGTTTTCTAGGCAAAGAGAACAAATCAAAACTTGAGAATTGTTTTGCTTTCGTTATATTGTTGTAATTCACTCTTGTGTTTTTCATATCTTTACAACTGAGATCAATCCCTGTATTTATACAGATGGAGAGGTATGAGTTAAAAGGTATAACCAAAAGACATAACTTTAGCCAAGAGATATGACTTTTCAGTTTGAACTGGCACCTGTTCAGGAACCGGCCGGCCGAGTCAAGGGACTCGCTCGGCCGAGCACACATGTCCATTTGAATTTAGCCAGGCTGCACGGCCGTGTCTTATGAGCTGCACGGCCGTGTTGTTCATCTTGCTCGGCCGAGCAAGGCACTTGCCTCGGCCGAGCATGAACCTCCGAAACTTGGCCAATCTGCTAAGCTCTGCTCGGCCGAGTCAAGGACTCTGCTCGGCCGAGCACATCAGCAAAATGTGCTACCCTTTAACTTTTACTTCTTTATCGAAGTTGACTTCGTTTTAGCTCAAACGAGTGTGTACTCCACACTTTCCCTTACTCGTATCTGAGTCTAATACGAATCACATTGATCTCTTAGTAAATCACCATTACAATAAAATAAGTTGATGATATAAAATCACCAACAAATCCCTCCATTTTAATGTAATCCTTTGATTTACTAAACTTTTATAAATAACGAAACAAACGAATGCATAAATGAAAATGTCTTGCGATTGAATTTTCATCTTAGTATAATACACATTTCAAATACTCGAGAATCAGGGTGTCGTAACGATTGAACCCGTCAACTCATATGAATACTGAAGATACTATACACGTAAGTTCCTACAATTCTCTTTGTTTAATCTTGACACTTTACAAGCCGTGTGTCCATATCCGTTGGTGAACATATAGGAAGCCAAGTCCTAGCTTCTTGAAGCGGCAAAACTTCATGTTTATTAAGGTAGTTCCTTTAGTCTTGCACTGCATTTGCAATTTTTCAAAGGAACTATTAAGAAGATATTCTTCAACCTAGGTTTACTTGCGGGTACGAACACGTACCTTGGGAAAAATAATAACATGTGTTCCAATCTCCAACTGCGAGCTTTCCACATTGAATTCAAGCTTCTAACGTTGTATTAGAAGGGAATTGGGTATCTCACAATTAGAGGATTAAATGGACTTTAATCCCATTCCCATTGCGAGACTTATTTACCAAGTCTCTGGCTAACCCCTTCGTCAGTGGTCGGCCAAATTTTGTTGCGACCGAACAAACTCGGCGATATCACACCATTCATGATTAACTCCCGAATCATACTATGTCCGACACCCAAGTGTCTAGACTTGCCATTATAAATTTGACTATAGGCCCTAGCCAAAGTGGCAAGACTATCACAATGGATAGACATTGGTGATATCGGTTTTGGCCATAATGGAATCTCATATATCAAGTTCGAAGCCACTCCGCTTCTTTTCCGGCGGCGGCAATGCTACAAACTCGAGATTCCATTGTAGAATGTGTAATACATATGCTTTTTAGAAGCCCAAGAAATGGCACCTCCTCCAAGCAAGAACACCTAACCGCTCGTAGAAGATGAATCTTCTTGGTTGATCCAGTAGCATTGTGTAACCTTCTAAAATAGAAGGATGTCCATTATAATATAAACCATAGTCCATAGTACCTTTTAAGTACTTGAACACCCTTGTCATAGCATGCCAATGTTGTTTACTAGGGTTACTAGTGAACCTACTCAATCTTCCTCTTTGCATATGCAATATCGGGTCGAGTGCCGTCATAGCATACATCAAGCGCCAATGGCTTTTGAGTATTCATTGTGACACGGGTTTACTGATATTAGACACAAGTTTCTCGGTTGGATCCGTGGGAGTACTAATCTTAGAACAATCTTCACAATTAAACCTCTTGAGAATTTTCTCAATATAATGAGATTGTGAAATTGCGATTCCCTTGTTCATCCGTTTAATCTTTATACCAAGAATAACATCGGCTTCTCCCATGTCCTTCATAGAAAACTTTGATGATAAAAACTTCTTAGTTTTATCAACTACCTTTGGTCGGTGCCAAAAATCGGCATGTCATCAACATATAGGCGGATGATTACACCTTTAGGATTCAATCAAATCTGCTATATACACATTTGTCGGACTCGATTTAATACAAAACCATTCGACAAAACAACCTCATCAAACTTTTGATGCCACTGCTTAGGTGCTTGCTTGCATACAATGACTTAATTAACTTACATACCTTATGCTCATTACCCGGCATAACAAAACCTTCTGGTTGTTTCATATACACTTCTTCTTCTAAATCACCATTTAGAAATCTTTGTTTTGACATCCATTTGATGGATCAATAGATGGGTACGAATAGCGCCAAAGCTATCGGAAATCTAATAGTAGTGATACGAGCAATGCGCATAGGTATCGAAGTAATCGATCCCTTCCTTTTGTCTAAAGCCTTGGATTACCAATCGAGCTTTAAACTTGTCAATTGTTCCATCGACTTTCATCTTCTTTTTGAAGATCCATTTGCGCCCCAAAGGTTTACGGCTGGTGGTAAATCGACAAGACCCATGTATTATTTTCCATAATAGAACCAATCTCATCATCGATTGCTTCTTTCCAAAACCCAAAGCATCTCGAGATTGTATTGCTTCATCATATGTTCTCGGATCCTCCTCTATACTATAACAGTAAGAGTATTGAGATTCAACCTGATCTCTTGATCCCTCAACTAAATATAGTTGAAAATCAGAACCATATGATTTAGCTTTCCTTGCTCTTTTACTTTTACGAGGTTCGAGTGTCTCACTTGGTACCTCAATCAAATGATCATTCATTTGAGATTCAGTAAAAATACTTATCAATTCTTAACTTAATGGTGAATAAATATTCAACCAAAGCAAGTAGATCCGCATACTCACAACACATTATTAAATGCGTGGCTATGCATTTGAACAAACTCACAACGCATCTAATGATGGTGGCTATGTTCAAAAATGGGATAATCTTACATTAAGAATTGAAAGCCTTTCGAAATATTACATTTTCCACCGAGCATGACATTATGAAGAATTGATAATAACAGAAGTCATATAAACAGAACAAGGAATTTTATTTAAATTCAACATAAACATCCCATTATTATAATAACCAAACCCTACAAATACACCCGACTTTGATAAGATATACTTATCGGATTCATAAACTTGTTTATATCCACACTTGTTCAAGACAGGACCAGAAATCAAATTCTTACGAAGTTTTGGTACATACAATACATTAAACAAAGAAATAGTTTTTCCCGAACTAAATTCCAACACCACACTTCCTCTTCCTTGAATAGGAGCGGAATGGTCATCACCCATGTAAAGGACTGATCCGTCTTCCATTGGTTCGTATGTCTTAAACCAACAACGATCCTTACAAACATGAGTTGTGGCACCGGAATCAATCCACCACGCAATAGCATCATCACGCACGTAAAATGCCTCGAAATTGTTGAAACGAGAATTTTTAATAAAACTGTTCCAACTATGTATTAAATTCGACCTTGGTTTTGAGAATGGTCCTTAGACCCCTTTCCCGAACCACTTGTGCTTGCGCCGTCCTTGTTGTTTCCAACACGACAATCCTTCTTAAAGTGACAGATTTGCCACACTTCCAACAAGCCAATTTAGGCTTCTTGTTGGAACAGAACCATTGTCATTGAAACTACGTTTCTTTCCTTTGTTCTTGTTTCTACCATCATCAATCATATTGGCCGATGGTCCACTTCCTTTCCTTTGCCTTTGTCATTCTCTTGCGCCCTTAGAGATTCCTCATACGCAGTGACTACCAAAGTTGAACCAAAGACAGATCATCTTTACCATGTTTCAAAGTGTGTTTGAAATCCTTCAGGAGGGAGGCAACTTATCAATCACACTTGAAAGCTGATATTGACTCAATCCATCTTGACCCGTGTTGAGTATATTGTCAAGGATTCTAAGGAGTTCATTGAATTGTTCCATGACAGTCTAGCATCGACCATCTTGTAATTGTTAAAATTACTCACAAGGAACTTCTTACTAGAAGCATCCTCTGCCATGTACTTGGATTCGAGAATCCCATAACTCTTTAGCGAGACTCCTCATTTTGATAAATGTCAAATAAAGGATCGTACATGCGTTCAATATGTGTCCTCTGCAGATGTAGTCATCGTTCTCCGCCGATCTACGTCGACGGCCTCCAAGTTATCCTCTTCAAGCAGTGCGGAATTGGAGTAGGCAGGAACATACACCACCTTTAATGTTGTCGAAAAGGAAGTCGCATCTTCTTTTGCCCAGCGTTCGAAATCTTGCCCTTCGAACTTGTCTAGCTTTCCAAACTTTGTTGTCATCTCCTTCACAAGTAGCCATGAGTATCACCAAATACTTTATTCGTTTGTAGGGGAATTAGGGTCTTTGATACTAATGGTGCTTGGATATATGATTGAATCGTGTATAATCCACTTTCCGAATAAAGTATTTCGACCCTTAATGCCTGGGTTACACTGAAAATCCTTATTGGGATAAGACAATCACGCAATTTGTTTTCTAGGCAAAGAGAACAAATCAAAACTTGAGAATTGTTTTGCTTTCGTTATATTGTTGTAATTCACTCTTGTGTTTTTCATATCTTTACAACTGAGATCAATCCCTGTATTTATACAGATGGAGAGGTATGAGTTAAAAGGTATAACCAAAAGACATAACTTTAGCCAAGATATGACTTTTCGGTTTGGCACTTTGTTCAGCTGCTCGGCCGAGTCGAGGACTCGCTCGGCGAGCACACATGTCCATTTGAATTTAGCTTTGCGTGTGTCTTATGGCGCAGCGGCCGTGTTCATCTTGCTCGGCCGAGCAAGGCACGCTGCCTCGGCCGAGCATGACACCTGAAACTTGGCCAATCTCGCTAAGCTCGCTCGGCCGAGTCGAGGACTGCTCGGCCGAGCACATCGAAAAATGTCTACCCTTTAACTTTTACTTCTTTATCGAAGTTGACTTCGTTTTAGCTCAAACGAGTGTGTACTCCACACTTTCCCTTACTCGTATCTGAGTCTAATACGAATCACATTGATCTCTTAGTAAATCACCATTACAATAAAATAAGTTGATGATATAAAATCACCAACAGGTTGAAGATGGTTTAATATATTTCATTCCAGAGGTAGAGAGATATAGGAAAAATGAAAAATTGAGTCTTAACACCTAAAATTTAAATCTTTTTTCCCATTCCAACCATGTTAAATGGTCGTGTGACAAGCACGTGAACACGACATAATTTTTTTATGGGATAAACACTGAAAGGACTAATAGCAAGCACAAAGCTGTTTGCTTTGAACTACATGTGACAAAGTCTAATACTAGGGAATATAAGCGCCAAAGAGACAATTTATGCAATTCACCCTAACAATATTTATTCACGTGTATATACGACACAAAATATGACAATGACATTATTGATCATTAATGTAACTAGTTAAAAAAAAAAAAAATGAGTTTTCACTCTAAACATGAAATACATAGTCAGTTAAGCAAACATATTAATCCAGATAAGCATATAAATGAACAAGACATATAATTCAAACACGGAGCCCCATAGTGTACGCTAGTCGAGTTCAAATCATGAAAACTAAAGCCAATATGAGAGAGAACTCTGAAATTTCCATCAACCTAAAGAATGGATGGGCATGAGAAAATGAGAAAATATATTTTCCATCTAAAAATTCAAGAGCGACCATAATGTATGCTAGTCAAGTTCAAACGTTGAAGAACTCTAACCAATAAGACAAGTAATTATGAGGTTTCCATCACGAGAAAAGTACCTTTTTCATCCCCTAACTTTACAAGTTTTTACCTTTATGTCACCAAACTAATTTTTCTTTACCTATGAATCCTTAAACTAGGCTACTTAGGCATTATGTGGTCATTCTGTTAGGTGGCATTTGTTTTTTTTAAGTGTTAAGTGCTGAAATCTGATTTTACATCTGAAATTGACTGAATTGACAAGAGACAGCGTTTGAAGACTGATTTCTGAATTAGTTAAGTTGTTTGATTTTTATTCTGAATTCATTTTTCGAAATGTGTCTTTTTACCATTTTAAACTTTTGAAATACTATATAATTGATTGTTTGTTTATAATAAACGATGAATGTCAAATATATTAATAAATAAAAATAACAGTCTTTTTCCGTGGATAAATTTTACAATTTATTTTCCAACTTTAAAAAAATGGTAAAAATTATATAGGTACAATGTTTTTTGAAGATTTTTTTTTTGAAAAATTCATTCAATTTGAAACAGAAGGAAGGAGTACAAAAATATTATGAAACAATGTACAAAGCTTTTTTATATTGAAGATAAAACACGAGCTCCAAACTCTAACCCAGACTCCTTATGCCTGTTCATAAAGAAGTAATTGAACAACTTCACTTTGAACGGCTTGCTAAGAATCAAACTCAGATTTAGCAATTCTTTTGATTTATCTTGCATTCACCCTCTTCAATATAATCCCACCCTTGCAGGAAACCAATTTTAGACAGACAAATAAAATCAATTTTTCTCTCACTTGAAACCCTAACCCCTTAATTGAAAATGTGTCAGACTTGAGATCTGATTTTGGGAGCCAAATTAATGGAGAAATTGAAGAAGGTACTCGGATCCTACCTTCAATTTCATAAAATTAGCAGGCAGGCAGAACCCTTTGTCTCTCAAAACCTAGAGAACCAATCTCATCCCTCCCTTCAACCTCTGACACACTCACTATTCTTGAGATTTTCTTGGTGTAGAGAAAGAGAAAGGAGAGAGGAACAGGGGAGGCCGGCGGAAGCTGAGAAAGTTCTCCCGGGAATCGAGTGATTCCCGGGAGAACTTTCTTTTTGATTCTCAATTTGAAAGTATTAATTTCTTGAAAGTCTTGAGAGAGACTATCGAGCCGCAAGTCTTCTAAATCAATCACCTAAATTTTTTTATCATCAGAAAAAAGATAATTATTGTTAACCAAGGAAAAGAATTCGTGGTAAAGACAAGATATACTTGGACCAGAAAAGCCGTACGTAAAAAAGTTTTTTTAAGTACGGCTTTTCTCGGTAAAACAAATCAGATGAAGAGTGAGACCGCTAGGAATGTTCAGTCGAGTGAAAAACTCGTGGTTCGAGTTGTAGCTTGACCTTAGTTGTTTTTTTGGTCATATGTTATATAATGATATATGGGAGACTATCGAATGGATATCCATAGCTATTTTTCTGATGATGGAAAAAGGACTTTAGGTGATTGATTTAGAAGACTTCCGGCTCGATAGTCTCTCTCAAGACTTTCAAGAAATTAATACTTTCAAATTGAGAATCAAAAAGAAAGTTCTCCCGGGAATCGCTCCCTGGCTTGGTTGAATTACGCAGGTCGGATAGAGAAAGAGTTTCGGGAGTGATGGAGGTAGAGAGAAGAATAAGATGAATAGATGAAAGGGAAAAAATGAGGGGCAGATTTGGAATAAACGAAATGTGGTATGGGTATCTTTGTCCCAAATTTGCTTCAGAGACAAATAAGTGTTATTTTTTTATCTGACTAATAAGAGTCAAATAAGTGACAATCAGATCTGAACAGAAAAAAAAACACACTTAACGCCCTCACCTCTGACTTGGTCAGGCATGAAGCTCTTATTTAGAGCTGATTTCAAAAATCAAACGAGGCCTTAGACTACCGTTTATGTTGCCGTTAAATATTGCTGAGGGGGCATGATGACACCATGTTTTCACACATGTAGTGCTGACTAATCAAGAAAAACGCTTATACGAAAGTATGAGGGTTAAAGTGTAAAATAATAAACTAGTGATCCTAAAATGAAATAAAACCCTAGGCTACAACTTTCCCCCGTAACCTGATATGCGTTCAAAAAAATTAACGCATATAACCCTCACTCAAACCCAAGCCTTCCCCATTCCCACGTCGCCCCCGCCCAGTCGCCCCCGCCCAGCCGCTCACCCACACCGCGCTGCTGCACCTCTGCCATCGTTTCTCAGTCTGGCCCCTGCTCTTCCTTCTCTATCCGCTGCCGTTACTGCTCCTCTTCTTCAACTTCGCCATAATCAGATCTGGATCCTTCATCTCTATCACCTCTCAGTCCGCCCCTTTACCCCTCTCTCTCTCTCTCTTTTCTTCTACCTTTGTTGAATAAATAGATGGTGAGTGCAACATTCTTTTTTTTTTTTTCAGATCTGAAAAGTGGGAGTGATAGATTTGAAATGGAAAGATGATTAAGTTCTCTAGTGGCAACGGAAATGAGGAAGGCAGTGGTTGGTGGGTGGGAACGGTGGATCGGAAATTTCTTTCTTTCAACATTGAAACAGAAAAGTTGTTGAAATATAATCCCTGACCCAGATTTCCAAATCTGCAATGGACAAAACAGCTTTTTTTGGATTTGAAATGGGAGGGTGAAGGATGAAGGTTTATTGTTTTTATGCAAAATTATTTCCTTTATAATTCAGAGTTTGAGGAGTTTTTATTTGATGGGTTTGATCCAATTGATTTGTTGTTTGACAGATTTTTGGTTCTAGAGAACAATTGTGCTATACATATTTGATATTTGATGTCACTAGAGTGTTTTTGTTAATGTGGATGGCATTTTTATTTTGATAATGATGGCGTTGGTGGCGGTGATGGTTTGGTTGTAGTGGTGGGGAAGATGATGGGGGAGTGGCGATAACTCATTTTTCAAAATTTACACTTTTACTCCTTTATTTAACTAAAATATCCATACTAACATTTTACTTGCTCAGTCAGCGCCACCATGTGAATAACGCTGGCGTATATTGCCACCTCAACCTCAGTTAACGGCAACATAAACGGTAAGGACCACATAATGTATAAGTAGCCTAGTTTAAGGATTCATAAATAACAAAAAATAGTTTGGTGACGTGAAGGTAAAAACTTAAAAAATTTAGGGATGAAAAACGTAATTTTCTCTCCATCAACCCAAAGAATGAATGGGCATGAGGATATATGAAGATATATTTTTCATCTAAAAAAGCCAAGAGTCAACAAGGGACCAACACATTTCCATTTATAATTCTGAAAGCTTTCGGATTTAATGAAGGGAGTGGATTAATTTTCCATATATGAGACTATCTCGTATATGAACATTTTTCTTTCATTTAAATTTTTTCATTACGTCATAAATTTCATAAATGTTATAAGATGAAGTTGTCTGTATTCCATGTGTTTAAAACCTGAATACATGCGCTTAAGTGTAAGTTCAGAGACTTGTTTTGACAAAGTGTTCTAATATAATTAGACATTCCTGAAAGGACATTCCGCGTCACGATATTATCGCATAGACATTTATTATCGGTGTATTAAGATACTACATATGATAATTAGTATGTAAAATTTCATGTTTAGTCTGTAACGACTCTTAACATGATTGCGATCAAAACATACATTGATCAATCAGACTGAACTATGTGTTAAAAAATGATAAATAACTAATCATGACATCTTACAGATTCAAATATTTCATTATAGAGATTTAAAGTTAAAATCTCAAATCATCAAGTTTCAAGTTTAGATTAAATTTCACTTTATCCAGAGCCTTTTGGGTTGTGTATTTATGCCCATGTGATAGATTAGGAAGGGCCAGGTTAGCGAAATTTTCCTTTTCTTTGTATGGGTAAGAATATCATTATCTAATTGTATTCTAAGTAGAGTTTATGATTATGTGCTATTCTCCCATTGCACATAAAAAGGTAGTTAAATATGACAGAAAGTTATAATAAGAGATAATACACTAGCACAAAGTAAATCAAATACGGAGTCAAGTAATGGTAAAAGCAACTTTAAATAAATTTGTGTGCCTGAGAGAGGCCACAATTTCAAAGATCCAACGAAATCTCAGGACGGAGACATAAAGTAAGTAAAAGTTTGAGGCAAGGAGATACCTAACACCAGCATCACCGACGATTCCAATGGCCATTCCAGCGGAAAGGCCAGCAAGACCACAAGCAAGACCAGATGACAGATGCGCATATCCATCAAAAAGGTAATACGATTTTGCCTTAGGGTTAATACCGGTACTTATAATCACAGCTATAATCAATCCATAAATACCTAACACTCCGGCCATAACAACCGGCACAATTGACTTCATCACGAGCTCCGGCCTCATCACTCCCATAGAGGCCACGCCGACGCCGCTCTTCGCCGTTCCGTAGGCAGCTCCCATACCTGAAATTGGAGTCGAATTGTATAAATTCGAACGAATTATGTAACTGAAATTACAGATTAGGGAAAAAGGATTTGACTTACATGAGAAAACTAGGGCTGCTGCTGCGCCGAGGAAGCCGAAGAAGGGAGCAGTTTCATCGCCGCTAAAGGTCGAAGACATTTTTGGTGGAGAGATTTGACTGATAAATTTGGCCGGTGATTGGTTTGCCGGAACGGAGATGTGATGGAACTGTACTCGATCTCACATTGTACGTATGGTTAGATGTGTGAGTTGACGAGTTATGGGCTTTTGCTTGGACTGTTTCATGGGCCAGAAGGTAATTCTTTTTAAATACAATACAAATTGGGCCGAGGAAAATATCAGTTTTTTGAATTGCACTTATACTTCTCTACTCCCTCCGTCCCAACTCAAAAGCCACAAATTTCCTTTTTGGGCGTCCCATTTAAAAAGGCACTTTCCAAAAAAAAAACCTTAAATCACTATTCCCTTCACTCATTCTCTCTCCTACTTTACTTTTACACTCACAACATTCTCTTTCTTACATCACCTCCCACTCATTCTCTCTCATATTTAATTTTTCATACTCACAACATTTAAACTTTTTCTCTTTCCTACATCACATTTTTTATTTTGCGTGTATCACCTCCCACTCATTCTCTCTCATATTTAATTTTTCATACTCACAACATTTAAACTTTTTCTCTTTCCTACATCACATTTTTTATTTTGCGTGCGAGACACAAATTGTGCCTTTTGGCCGGGGACGGAGGGAGTATAAATTTTCTACTCCCTCGGCCCCAAATGATAATTTTGAAAAAAGGTTCATTTTAAAAAATTAAAAAAGAGTTAATTTGTACTCTCTCCTTCCCCGAGCAAGGTCCTCGGGGGAATTTCACGTTTTGTTTTTTAAGAAATTTTTTAAAAAATAAATAAAAATTAAATGTGGGATAGAAAATAGTAAGTTAATGATTGATTTTTTTATATATATCTTAACTTTATATGAGTATAATGAATGATTTTTTTTGTAAATATATTAAATTATAAGGGTATAAATATATTAAAAAACTTGTCATTTAAAGAAAGGGACTCTTGGTCTGAAACGGAGAGAGTAATAGATAAAAATTATAAATTGAAGGGAATAAAATTGATAGGCTAGGCACAGCGAGCAAGCCCAATTTTACAAACGTTATCGCCATCACAGATCAGTCGACCTAGCTCATTGTCCGACGTAAAGGGTCCCGACCTAGCTTTGTCCGACATACGATCTATGTTCTATACGGGTATTATCCGGCTATCTTATTCAGTCAGGTCGACCTAGACCCATGCAAGCGACCTCGACCTACGAAGCGTACGTCGACCTACAGAGTAATGACGCGTATATAATTCTTTCCAGACCAGAAGTCCTATAAAGCAGGAGTTATTTATGGGCACGGTCTCTCATACATATTTGATGCGTGATTCTAAGGATCTCATGCAATCCTACTACAATTATATCACATATCAAAGCCTATAAATACTTCACAACATCAACGGTTTTGAGGTAACTGTTATTTTGTTATTCTGAATTCATTGCTCATTATAATATTTTAGCTCTCGAATCACCATACTTACTCTCACGCCCGAGGGTCTTCGCCGGAGACCATTTTGGCTAGTCGTGGGTTCTGTGTTTCAGGTCAAAAGCTAGGAGATCAGTCTTGTAGCTGGACGAAAATTGATTCAGCACGATTCCTGCAGCATCAGTTTGGTTCCATTGCCGGGAATCGAAGATTTTTGACCTCGAAATCTTATCAAACCATAACCATGGTTTCTGACGGACACACCACAACACCCTCTACGGAGAGCGAACAGGAGAATGCCGTTAGGAATGCTGACGCCGGCGGCGAAAACCGTAATGTCAATCTACCTCCTCCTCCTCCACCAAGGCACCAGGCTAGGAGGGCGACACGCTCTAATAGCATTGCTGATAGAACTGGGTTGCCGGATAAAAGGAGGCAACAGAAGAGGCATATGCCCGAAACAGAAGCACAACCACAGCCAAAGCGCCAACTGGTAGGTCGAATAGTTGTAGGCGACAATCCAGGTCCCTCAACTAATCACCTCAGTTGAAAGGACTTGTTGCTGGAACGGGCTAGAATATTGCAAGAGTTACTCGATATGCTAGGATCTCCAGATCAGAATGATAGGAGATCGCAAAGAGCAGCTCCCTCCCAAACCTCTCATAGGCAGCCTAATGAGAGTGCTAGACAGAATGGGAGTGCTAGGCAGAATGGCGAGCAGCAGATGATTGTACAACATGTTTGTTCCCACATAATTGTTCCAAGTGACGACCTGAGAAGTCATCTCAACCAAAATAGAGAGCAGGAGGCAGAGTCAGCCTTGGGGCGTAAAAGGGAGGCCGAAAGGAATATGCGTAGGTCGCCTGCCAGAACGAAGAGATCGCATTCCCATCGAGAGAGAAACGGGCCCAGGTCGCCTGCCAGAACAGAAAGGTCGCACTCTCGTCGAGAAAGAAATGGGCGCAGGTCGCCACCAAGGAGAGATAGAGATGCTTCCCACCGAGGAAGGAGAGAAATAACTCCACCTATGAGTGAAAGACGGAGGGCCTACTCTAGGGGGAGCCTCACCAGGAGGAGAGGCGGAGGTCTAATAATGTCTCCCATCAAAGGGACGACAACCCGGATGCTAGGGAGTTGCTGAATCTAAAGAGAAGATTGGAGAAAATGGAGGCCGACAGAAAGGAGACCGACGGAAAGGGCGAACAAAACTACAATACTCTTCGTCCCTTGTCTAAAGAGTTGCTCAAGCTACGACCTCCTGTGGGTTTTAAGTTGCCCACACTAGACAAGTATTCAGGTGCGTCCAACGCCTTGAACCATATGCAACACGTTGAGGCCACCATGTGTTTGGTCTCCTTCGAGGATGATGTGTTGCGTAAGGCACTAACCAGCACCTTCACAGGTGCAGGATTGACTTGGTTTCGTGGATTAACACCAGGCTGCGTATCCTCATGGGAGTATATGAGGAGGAAATTTCTTGATCGTTTCTTGACAGCGGGGGCCAGAAAGAAGACGGTCACCGACTTGAATAACTTGACTCAGGGCAAAACTGAGAGCTCGATGACTTACTTTTTTTTTTTTTTACCAAATAGAAGAGGACCTAACAGACAGGTAAGTTATCAATTGCTTCAGGAATGGGGTATCCTCTCCTGATTTAGATTACGAGCTACAGGTTAGGAGTGTGACCACCAGGATGGGATTGTTTGAAAGGGCCTACGATGTTGCCATAGCTGAAGAGAGGAAAGAAAGGAAGAAAGATAAAGGCTCGAAACATTCTGAAGGCACAGAGTCGACTAAAGAAAGTCAGGCCAAACTCAACGACAATCACAACAAGGGAAAGTACAAGACAAGGGCGATCGAAAGAGTCCCCGAGAGTTTCATCCCCCTGACTGTGAGTCGAACAGAAATAATGAGCACATTCGACCTAGGTCCTCCTGCTCCTATGGATCCTCAAAACAAATTCAAAAGAGATAACAGTAGATTCTGTGAGTTCCACAAAGATACTAGGCACTGTAGCGATGCGTGAATTTTTTAACATCTTTTGGAGTCGCCACTTATTATTTATTTAGGAAAACAATAAGAAAAACCTTTTTGATTTTAAAGATATTTGAGAGTTCGGGGTTAAGTTATGGAATGGGAAGGTCAAGGAGCACCCATTCCTCCCAATCCGGAGATCGGTCTTGCCAATTGAGTATTATCAATCTAATTAATTTAAATTAATGGAACAAGAAAACCCTAATCAATTTCTTGATTAGGAATGTCGGATTGTACGTTTCGAGATCACCTCCATGGATTGAAGGGACTCTAGGCTAATCCTTTTGATGGGATTACACCACTCTTAAAGCCAATAGAGAGAGATTGAGAAGAAGAGAGTAAAAGTATAGGAATTTACTTAGCGTTTTAGGGAGTATTTGATTTAGAACGTGGTTCTAAGATGTCTTCTCGGTCGAGAAGTGATTCGGGCAGATTTTCGACTCAATATGAGAGTCAAATCTTGATGCGAACAGAGCTTCGCCTCAATCCTTGATTCGGGCTTTGATGTTTGTTGATCAACAAGGTTGATAAACAAACTTTAGGTGATTTTCGGGTGATTTTTGTAGGAATCTTTCAGGGAGAGAAACCAACAAAATGTGTGTGTTATGTGTTTTCGATCGTGGATTGGGGACCTTTGAAATACTGGAAGTCTCCAAGTATTTATAGGGGTTTAAGAGGTAAAGGTGGAGAGGGAAACCACCCTAGGAAGGTTCTGGAACTCAATTATCATTGGATGACCGAATTGATAAGGTTTTATCCAGAAAAGAGTTTGAAACGGAGAAGGAGAGTGATTCTGCATATCCTGCAGAGGGCTTGTCTCGCGCGAGACACGTATGTCCCGTGCGAGACAACTAGTCGGTTGACTATTTTGTCCTCTTAAGTTATTGCGTTAGTCAGTTAGGTCCAAAACTAACGAGGTTAGTTAAAAACTTAACGAAACATGACGAAACTGATATGCTTTCATCAAAACACAAAAGAGAGACAAAGAGTAGTGTAATCATGAATTATTGATTCAGAATGGGGTGTCTATAGGCACACTACTGAAGAATGCATGAGCCTGAAACGGATAATCCAAAGGTGGGTCGGTAGTGGAAGGATAGACAGGTTTGTGAAAGGAGCTAGACCTGCTGAAGGCGAGCTAGTTGGAGGAGGTATACCAGAACCAAGGCAGCCAAGATTAAATTTGGGATAGTCAAGATTCTATGGAACGAGCAGAACAGTTACGTTTGATCGAACCAGAATGTGCGACCTAAGCTTCTCGATCAAACATAACTCAGGGGCCAGGAAACTACAGCTAAATTATCATATATGATTGTCAAGCAAATTTTATTTTTTAATACTACTTTTAAGTTTTAGTTCCAATTTCGGTTTCAGTCTTTAGTTTTATATGTAATCGTTCAACTACTTCAATAAAGTTGCAGTTCTATTCAAACCAAGTTGTTCTATGCTTCCTTCAAACCAGGTCCGACTCTTAGTCGACTTCGTTTTAACAGACTCGGCCGATGTGCTAAGTCGACTGTGACGACCCCGATATTAGGCACTATTTAATTACTTGTTAAGCACGTGGGGTTCGGGTGGAAATATTTCACTTTGTGCATTTTATGATTTTATTTGACTTTATGTGATTATTAATATGTTTGTTTGAATTTAGTAAGTTAGAATTGGCATTAACTAACTTATGTGAAAATGGGATGAAAATGAATTAAAAAGAATGTTTTAGGGTCTAAAGGGAATAATAATGAAAGCTTCTTATGAATTAATAATAAAGATAAATTTATTAAAAATGCTTATTAATGTTAAAATGGTTAGTGGTAAACAAGGATAGTTAGAATTTTAACTATAACTTATTAAGTGAATGAGGAGCTTTTATGTAAAATGAATTATATGGAATTAGCAAATATTGAAAGCCTTTTCATTCCTTTTCAATTGCTCAGTATCATCACTTCCTTTGAAATCTAATTCCATGGAGAAAACCTATCAAACCCTAACCTCCTCCTACAAATAATTCTAGCCACTTCAATATCACTCTATTCTCAAAACAAATTGTGGATTCGGGTTCCTGGCGAAGAGGGGATCATTTTGAGCTACTCAATAAACTATTTTATTTTTCATCATTCAAGTAAGTTATTATGTCTTCTTTCAAATAAATGTTCATATGATGATATTACTTGATAATTGATTCAACTAAATAATTTTGTGTTGTTAAAACTATGAGATTTGATATTAAAAAGTGTCTTACAAAGGTTGGATTTGGTTTTGGGGTGGAAATGAGAGACTTAGATTGAAAGAGTAATGGTGAAGGGTTTAAATGGTGTTATTGTTATATAGAAGTGATTGCATGGATAAATGAGTGTAAATTGGTTCTAAATTAATGGAGAGGATGTTAGAATGGGTTGGGAAATGAGTTATACATGTTTGGTACTGATTTTGATATATTATGGACCTGTTTTAGACTCCTGGGAAACAGAGTAAATGAGTACATTTGGGTTGTTTTTGGTTACTGCTGATGTTCTAATTGCTGGTATCTGAATTCTGCCGTGGCACGAGTCATGCCTCGAGGCACGAGTCGTGCCCTTTTGCCACTCGTGACCACGAGTCATGAAGTATGGTCCAAGTCGTTCTGAGTAGATGGAAGGAAAAGGCACGAGTCGTGCCATAGGGCACGAGTCGTGCCCTGCACTGAAAATTCTGCTTCAACTTTAATGACTTAGAAACCTATTCAAACAAGAACCAACTTGAACACTCTTTAAGGTAGATTAAAGTAGAAACTTTTAGCTACACAATGATACTTTAGGTTATCAAAATGGAATAGTAGAAGTACTTGAAATATTGTCGTGAATTTGCTTCGTCACATTGATTTATTCCTTAACCAAAGTAACTTCAACTTGGTAAATGGTACTTGGACCTTTATAGAGGTTATATATTATTGCATAATGACCATGTAGGAATAGTTTGTTATACCTTCCTACTTTAATTGAGTTCATATGCATTGATATTATTGTTCATAGTGCATGAAATGAATGTTGCACTCTAGTATGGATTGAACATGAGTATTGTTGTACCATGTTGATATACTTTCATCCCTTTTGGTGGATTTTCTTTCAAGTAACTTATATGTGCTTGAATTGTTGTTAATCAGCTGATGTTTAGGGGTATAACGGAATACGGTCAATTATGGAAGTGTGACCTAATGTGATCGGATTACGTTATACCTGTGATTGTCCCCTTCTGTGGCCACAGATTGGGGTTATAGCATCTGTATTGAGCCAAAAGCCTTACAGAGTTGCTAATATCTTATATGGTTCCCTGAAAAACGGGTCTTATAAGATGTGAATATGCCTAAGCAGTTCACAAGAGAGGAGTTATTATAATAGCTCTCTCCGTTATATGTTATTGGTTGTGATGTAAAGGTATCCTCCAATATGATACGACTTATTGGTCAGACGGGAAAAGGTAAACCAAGGTAACGGAATGTGTTTACGGCTTTTCCAACGTGATTATATGCACCTTGTATGTGTTGCATTTATTTGGCATCTTGATGCATGCATAATGACTTATTGAGATTTATTCTCACCCTTCTCCCTTTAATGTTTTAGATCGACCTGAGACAGGAGGACCAGGGCAGTGAGGCCGGTACGGAGTTTGTGCTTGATTTTGGTTTGTCGGGTATGTTGATTGTTAGATGGTTTGTATTTTGGGTGTTACTCCTTTGTTGGAGTTTGTTAATAGAACAAGTTATGTAAATTTGTAAGTTATAACTTAATCTTTTGTAAATAAGTTAACTAATTAAGTAGTGGTTCCAAATAGAGGTAGATGGAGCTCTTTTAAAGGTTTGTAAATAAGTTTGAGTTTTAAAGTTAGTTCATGTTTTATTTTCCCTTTCCTCCAAAGTGGAGATGACCCAAGTTAGAATTGGATGTTAGATGTTAAAGTTATTTTCATTTCAAGTTAAGTTAAAAAATTTCAAAATTTACAGGTTTTAGTAAAGTGTTTGGACTCTCCTGGTCGGGGAGCCCACAGTTGGTATCAGAGCCTCGTCTAGAGGTCAAGGGTAGATGTCTAGTTAAGGGGGAGTGTGTGATAACTGACGCCGAGTGTTTGATGCAGGTGTTTGTTATAATGGCTGGCAATGAAGATGATCAACATAGAGCATAAGGGAACGTTGGTAATGAAGGGGGTAATGGTAATCAGAACGCAGAGATGATGGATATGTTCAGAGTTTTCTTACAGAATATGGCCAATCAAGGGAGAGCTCAACAACAGCCTGAAGGGAGGCAAGGGCACGGACTTGAGAAGTTTGTGAAGATGAATCCTCCTAGTTTCAATGGTGATCCTAATCCGGTGAAGGCGGAAAGGTGGCTAGAATCAATGAATAAAATCTTTGCGGCGATGGAGAGCCCGGACGACGAAAAAGTTAGATGTGCGGTTTTTAAGTTAGAAGGAGCAGCAGAGCATTGGTGGAATATTGTTCAAGATAGTTGGGATAGAGATCATACGCCAAGAACATGGGAGAACTTTACACGTAAATTCAGAGATCATTTCATTCCGATGGTGACAAGAGACAGAAAAGATGTTGAGTTTCTTAGATTGGAGCAAGGGACTTTGACGGTAGCGCAGTACTCGGCCAAATTCACGGAGTTGGCTCGTTATTGTCCTCATTTGGTACCAGATGAAGAAAGAAGGGTATACAGGTTTGTGAAAGGATTGAGGTTGGAGTTTCGTAAACAACTATTGACACATGATTTCAATGATTTTCAAGCAGCGGTGAATCGAGCATATAGAATAGAGAATGATATTGAAGAACACAAAGGCAAGTCGGAAGGAGGAAGTGGAAGCAAACAACGGTTCCAAGGGAAAAGTTCGGGACAGAATAGGGGGCCATCAAGATTTCAAAATCCGGGAGTAGCAAGAGGCAGAATAGTAGTGACTCCAGTAGTTCGTACTCCATCAAGACAGTCTGGGGTTGTTTGTGGGTTTTGCAAGAAGCTTGGTCATTCAGAAGAGAGATGCTGGAGCAAATTGGGGAATTGTCTAGAATGTGGGGGAGATGGTCACTTTAGAAGAAACTGTCCCAAGTTGAGAGGACAAGCTTCGGGTAGTGGTCAAGGTGGACCACGAGGGGGAATTAAACGAGATAACGAAGGAAAGACTAAGGATAAAGTTCAAGGTCGTGTGTTTGCCTTAGGAAGAGGAGAGGTTGACCCGAACGCTGTCATTAGAGGTATTATTCCTGTCTCAGGAGTTAAGGCCCGCGTCCTTATAGATCCCGGGTCTTCTCATTCATTTGTTGCGTCTCATTTTGCATTCACATTACATAAATTACCTGATATTATGCCTTATATGCTTGAGGTGTCGACTCCTATGGGAGAGTGCCTCACTTCTTCTGTGATATACAATGGTTGTGATGTGGTTATTTGTGGGCACGTGTTTCCAGCGGATTTAGTAGAGTTACAAATTCGGGATTTTGATGTTATACTTGGTATGGATTGGTTGAGTCGTTACCATGCCATGGTTGATTGTCGTAGGAAGAAGGTCTTATTTGATATTCCTGATATGCCTTCTTTTGTGTTTGATGCCGACAAGTCTTTGTTTGGTATTCATGTTATTTCTGCTATAAAGGCTAGAAAATTTCTTTCAAAAGGGTGTGCGGGGTATTTAGCTTATGTGGTAGATTCCAATAAGAAGTCTCCTGAGTTAAAAGATGTTCCCGTAGTAAATGAATATGGTGATGTATTTTCTACCGAGTACTCTATGCCTCCTGATCGTGAGGTAGAGTTTTGTATTGATTTAGTGCCCGGTACCACACCTATTTCTAAGGCGCCTTATAGAATGGCACCTGCTGAATTAAAAGAGTTGAAGACTCAGTTGCAAGAGTTATTAGATAGGGGGTTTATCCGCCCTAGTGTGTCACCGTGGGGGGCTCCTGTTTTATTTGTCCGTAAGAAGGATGGTACTCTGAGATTGTGTATTGATTACCGTCTCCTGAATCAAGCCACTATAAAGAACAAGTATCCTCTCCCGCATATTGATGATCTGTTCGATCAGCTTCAAGGTTCCGTTATTTACTCAAAGCTTGATTTGAGGAGCGGATACCATCAGTTGAAGATTCGGCCTGATGATATTTCCAAGACAGCTTTCAGAACTAGATATGGTCATTATGAGTTTGTGGTTATGCCTTTTGGGTTGACTAACACTCCGGCCGTATTTATGGATATGATGAACCGTATCTTCAAACCATACTTGGATAGTTTTGTCGTGGTTTTCATCGATGATATTCTTGTCTATTCTAAGTCCCGGGAGGAACATGAGACTCATTTAAGGATTGTTCTTTCTCTTCTCCGTGAAAAGCAATTGTTCGCCAAGTTCAGTAAGTGTGAATTCTGGCTCGAGCAGATATCTTTCTTGGGGCATGTTGTTTCCAGTTCGGGAATAGCAGTTGATCCTTCCAAGATTGAAGCCGTTGTTAGTTGGAAGCAACCTTCAACGGTGACTGAGGTTCGAAGTTTTCTTGGGTTAGCGGGGTACTACCGAAGATTCATTGAGGGGTTTTCTCGTATTGCAACTCCGTTGACTCGGTTGACTCGGAAGGATGTACCGTTTGTGTGGGATGCCAAGTGTGAATCTAGCTTTGAAGAGTTGAAGAAAAGGTTGACGTCAGCTCCTGTTCTTACACTTCCAGAAGGTTCCGAGAATTTTGTGATATTTAGTGATGCCTCGAAGGAGGGCTTGGGATGTGTGTTGATGCAAAATGGGAAAGTAGTTGCTTATGCTTCTCGAAAGTTGTCACCGGCTGAACAGAACTATCCTACTCATGACATGGAGTTAGCTGCGATTATTTTTGCGTTGCACAAGTGGAAGCATTATCTATACGGAGCGAGATTTGAGATTTTCACGGATCACAAGAGTTTGAAATATTTATTTACACAAAAGGAGTTGAACAATAGACAACGGAGATGGCTAGAGTTTTTGAAGGACTTTGATTGCGTGATTTCATATCATCCGGGGAAGGCGAATGTTGTTGCGAATGCGATTAGCCGGAAGGCTTACTTATCAAATTTGAGTTCTCGGGAGTCAAGGCATGAGTTACTTTTTGCGAATGTCCGAGCCGTTCCAACTTTGTACGGAGATTTGATGGAAGCTCAATCTATTGATCTGGAATTGAAGAAAATTATGGGACAAGTTCAAGATGGTAAAATCGGGGATTTTTCTTTGAATAGAGATGGACTCCTTACTTTCCGAGGTCGTATTTGTGTTCCTTCTTCACCGGAGATTAAGAGACGTGTTCTAGAGGATGGTCATAAGTCCAAGTTCGCCGTTCATCCGGGTAGCACAAAGATGTACCAAGATTTGAAGCGAGGATATTGGTGGAATGGGATGAAAAGAGAAATGGCGGAGTTTGTATCTAAGTGTCTAACATGTCAACAAGTAAAAGCGGAACATCAAAGACCGGCGGGATTACTTCAACCATTAGAGATTCTGGAGTGGAAATGGGAAGGGATTTCAATGGACTTTGTAACAGGTTTGCCTCTTACAGTGAAGAAGATGGATGCTATTTGGGTTATAGTGGATAGATTGACGAAATCGGCTCACTTTCTCCCCGTGTCAACAAAATTTTCGATGGAGAGATTGGCTCAGTTGTACATGAGAGAAATTGTTAGACTCCACGGATTTCCTGTTAGTATAGTATCCGATAGAGACCCGAGATTCACTTCTAGATTCTGGAGGGCATTACACGAAGCTTTGGGTTCCAAGTTATGTTTCAGCACGGCGTTTCATCCTCAGACAGATGGGCAGTCGGAGCGCACTATTCAAATTTTAGAGGATATGCTTAGAGCGTGTGTGATGGATTTTCAGCTATCTTGGGAAGATCATTTACCGTTAGTTGAGTTCGCCTACAACAACAGTTATCAATCAAGCATTGAGATGGCTCCTTATGAAGCGTTGTATGGTAGAAAATGTCGATCTCCTATATGTTGGGATGAAGTGGGAGAAGCTAGACTTTGGGGTCCGAATTTGGTTCGGGATTCAACGGAGAAAATCAAAGTGATTCGAGATAGGTTGAAGACGACACAAAGTAGACAGAAGAGCTACGCCGACAACCGAAGACGGGATTTATCTTTCCAAGTTGGTGACTTGGTTTTCTTGAAGATTTCTCCGTGGACTGGGATTAAAAGGTTTGGGAATAAAGGGAAGTTAGCTCCAAGATTTGTTGGGCCATTTGAGATTATAGAGAAGATTGGGGAATTATCTTACCGTTTGGCGTTGCCTCCATCCTTCTCTTTGCTTCACGATGTCTTCCATGTGTCTATGCTTAGGAAATATTGTCATGATCCTTCTCACATATTGAGTTCACCTCCCGAGGAGATTCAAGCCGACATGTCTTATGTAGAAGAGCCTTTGAGAATTTTAGAATTCCAAGTGAAAGAATTGAGAACTAAGAGTATTCCGGTAGTGAAGGTGCTTTGGAGAAATCATACTATTGAAGAGGCTACGTGGGAGTTAGAGTCGGAGATGAGGGAGAAGTATCCTTCTCTATTTGAGAGTACAAGTAAATTTACTTAAAATTCGGGGCGAATTTTCTTTAAGGGGGAGTGAGTGTGACGACCCCGATATTAGGCACTATTTAATTACTTGTTAAGCACGTGGGGTTCGGGTGGAACTATTTCACTTTGTGCATTTTATGATTTTATTTGACTTTATGTGATTATTAATATGTTTGTTTGAATTTAGTAAGTTAGAATTGGCATTAACTAACTTATGTGAAAATGGGATGAAAATGAATTAAAAAGAATATTTTAGGGTCTAAAGGGAATAATAATGAAAGCTTCTTATGAATTAATAATAAAGATAAATTTATTAAAAATGCTTATTAATGTTAAAATGGTTAGTGGTAAACAAGGATAGTTAGAATTTTAACTATAACTTATTAAGTGAATGAGGAGCTTTTATGTAAAATGAATTATATGGAATTAGCAAATATTGAAAGCCTTTTCATTCCTTTTCAATTGCTCAGTATCATCACTTCCTTTGAAATCTAATTCCATGGAGAAAACCTATCAAACCCTAACCTCCTCCTACAAATAATTCTAGCCACTTCAATATCACTCTATTCTCAAAACAAATTGTGGATTCGGGTTCCTGGCGAAGAGGGGATCATTTTGAGCTACTCAATAAATTATTTTATTTTTCATCATTCAAGTAAGTTATTATGTCTTCTTTCAAATAAAGTTCATATGATGATATTACTTGATAATTGATTCAACTAAATAATTTTGTGTTGTTAAAACTATGAGATTTGATATTAAAAAGTGTCTTACAAAGGTTGGATTTGATTTTGGGGTGGAAATGAGAGACTTAGATTGAAAGAGTAATGGTGAAGGGTTTAAATGGTGTTATTGTTATATAGAAGTGATTGCATGGATAAATGAGTGTAAATTGGTTCTAAATTAATGGAGAGGATGTTAGAATGGGTTGGGAAATGAGTTATACATGTTTGGTACTGATTTTGATATATTATGTACCTGATTTAGACTCCTGGGAAACAGAGTAAATGAGTACATTTGGGTTGTTTTTGGTTACTGCTGATGTTCTAATTGCTGGTATCTGAATTCTGCCGTGGCACGAGTCGTGCCTCGAGGCACGAGTCGTGCCCTTTTGCCACTCGTGACCACGAGTCGTGAAGTATGGTCCAAGTCGTTCTGAGTAGATGGAAGGAAAAGGCACGAGTCGTGCCATAGGGCACGAGTCGTGCCCTGCACTGAAAATTCTGCTTCAACTTTAATGACTTAGAAACCTATTCAAACAAGAACCAACTTGAACACTCTTTAAGGTAGATTAAAGTAGAAACTTTTAGCTACACAATGATACTTTAGGTTATCAAAATGGAATAGTAGAAGTACTTGAAATATTGTCGTGAACTTGCTTCGTCACATTGATTTATTCCTTAACCAAAGTAACTTCAACTTGGTAAATGGTACTTGGACTTTTATAGAGGTTATATATTATTGCACAATGACCATGTAGGAATAGTTTGTTATACCTTCCTACTTTAATTGAGTTCATATGCATTGATATTATTGTTCATAGTGCATGAAATGAATGTTGCACTCTAGTATGGATTGAACATGAGTATTGTTGTACCAAGTTGATATACTTTCATCCCTTTTGGTGGATTTTCTTTCAAGTAACTTATATGTGCTTGAATTGTTGTTAATCAGCTGATGTTTAGGGGTATAACGGAATATGGTCAATTATGGAAGTGTGACCTAATGTGATCGGATTACGTTATACCTGTGACTGTCCCCTTCTGTGGCCACAGATTGGGGTTATAGCATCTGTATTGAGCCAAAAGCCTTACAGAGTTGCTAATATCTTATATGGTTCCCTGAAAAATGGGTCTTATAAGATGTGAATATGCCTAAGCAGTTCACAAGAGAGGAGTTATTATAATAGCTCTCTCCGTTATATGTTATTGGTTGTGATGTAAAGGTATCCTCCAATATGATACGACTTATTGGTCAGACGGGAAAAGGTAAACCAAGGTAACGAAATGTGTTTACGGCTTTTCCAACGTGATTATATGCACCTTGTATGTGTTGCATTTATTTGGCATCTTGATGCATGCATAATGACTTATTGAGATTTATTCTCACCCTTCTCCCTTTAATGTTTTAGATCGACCTGAGACAGGAGGACCAGGGCAGTGAGGCCGGTACGGAGTTTTTGCTTGATTTTGGTTTTTCGGGTATGTTGATGGTTAGATGGTTTGTATTTTGGGTGTTACTCCTTTGTTGGAGTTTGTTAATAGAACAAGTTATGTAAATTTGTAAGTTATAACTTAATCTTTTGTAAATAAGTTAACTAAGTAAGTAGTGGTTCCAAATAGAGGTAGATGGAGCTCTTTTAAAGGTTTGTAAATAAGTTTGAGTTTTAAAGTTAGTTCATGTTTTATTTTCCCTTTCCTCCAAAGTGGAGATGACCCAAGTTAGAATTGGATGTTAGATGTTAAAGTTAGTTTCATTTCAAGTTAAGTTAAAAAGTTTCAAAATTTACAGGTTTTAGTAAAGTGTTTGGACTCTCCTGGTCGGGGAGCCCACATCGACCTCGTTCTTAAACAGTTCCGACTGAAGATTTAGGGCAGTCTCATTTCTTAACAGACTCGACTGATGTCCTAAGTCGACCTCGTTCTTAAACAGGCCCGACTGAAGATTTAGAGCAGTTTCGTTCCTTAACAGACTCGACTGATGTCCTAAGTCGACCTCGTTCTTAAAAAAATCCTACTGAAGATTTAGGGCAGTCTCGTTCCTTAATAGACTCGACCGATGTCCTAATTCGACCTCGTTCTTAAACAGGTCCGACCAAAGATTTAGGGCAGTCTCGTTCCTTAACAGACTCGACCGATTTCCTAAGTCGACCTCGTTCTTAAACAGGTCCGACTGAAGATTTAGGGTAGTCTCGTTCCTTAACAGACTCGACCAATGTCCTATGTCGACCTCGTTCTTAAACAGGTCCGACCGAAGATTTAGGACAGTCTCATTCCTTAACAGATTCAACTCTTAGTCAATCTCGTTCCTTTAACAGATTTGACTCTTAGTCGACCTCGGTGTCAAATACAAAGCTCAACCATAACCTTGGTCAGCTTCATTAAATTACTAACTGCTCTCCATCCAAGACTTTGGCCGATCATCAATTCAGTCTAGTTCGACTAAGAATATACCTACAAAGAATCCAAGCAATGTGATTCAAGTATAAGCTCATCTACGATTAAAAGAGGCAAGTCCCCTAAAACGGGCTAGAACATGAGCAAGCAAAGTATTACGAGTTAGTTGCCTCCTAAAACAGGGCGAAGGCATAAACAAAAAATATTTGGAACTTGTTCGGTACAAAGAAAAGAAAATTGTTTCGAAGCTTGTTCATTACATCAGTTAAAACAAAAGTTAAACGGCTGGCCCACCATCGGCTGGATCTTCTTGGTCGTTTGCGACCTCCTCTTCTGCATCCTCCTCCATGTCTTCAGCATCCAAGATTTCATGGAAAAGTACATTGAAGTTCCTTTCTGCAAAGGGAGGAGCGACCCACGGCTCACAACCATCTTCGTGATCTTGTTGGGCTATGAATGCTAGATCATTATCAGTATAAGGGACGACGGAATGACCACCTCGAGCTTCAGTATCGTATTGTTCTTCAGACGCCCATTGGACCAGCTGTTCCAAAGATACATCTGCAGTCAAATCACCTATGGCTCGATGGGTGTATGTACCCAAATCCGGATCACCAAAATTCGTTAAAAGTTAATCGTAATCCGTTAACTGGCCCGCTCCAGGTTAACCGAAACCCGTTAAGCTCCCCGTTCTCAAGCCAACAAGACGTCCCGGGACTGCCCCGTGCATCCCAACGTCAAAGCGTACTCAACACACGTTATCACACGTAAAAGTACAACTTTTCCTGAAAAATGCACTTTTCGGCACTTTTCGGGGGCGTTTCAGACATTTTTCAGACAGTTATTTAAAAAGCGGACAAAAGTGAGAATAACGGGATGAAAACCCTAAACCTGGTGAGTCACAGGGACACGTGGCACACATGCCACAGCCCTCCGATCAACATCAATCAGATTTCAGAGTGAAAAGACCAAAATACCCCTGAGATGTTGTCACAGTCCGTCCGGACTGTTTTACAGGCAAAACAGAATTGCCAGTAAGTCCTCCCATTTTCCAAAATACCACAAAACCCCCTGAAATTCAGCATAAGTCCGTCCGGACTCTTCTGCAAATTTACCCTATAAATACAGAAGGCTGTCAAACATTTGAAGAAAGAAAAAACATTATCCATTTTACAAAAGCCCACGGCATAACACCATTCCACCCTCTCCTGAGCCCTGTTTTGTCTCGATTTGCGTGAAAACCTCATATTTCAACTAAACATGAACCAAACAACCTCGAAACACCTTTCCAAACGCTAAACCGTATCCCGTATACGTCAACCGAGTCAAAAGAGTCAACCCTAGCCATAGGTAACACTCTCTCTCCCTAAATACTCGTTTCGTCTCAATTTACGCGCCAGTCGCTACAACCGTTTCGGACGAAAGTCATTGAAATGTAGATGTCACCATCGACGTGGTCCGATACGTTTTAGTCCAAGATCCTCTTCTCTCCCGTAAGAGAAGTAATCTCGGGTTAAAACGGTATTCCGGCCCCGTTACTTTACTTTTCTGTCATTTAACGGTCCAGATCGTTTGATCCGTTGAATGTCATTTAAATTACGTTCTTTACAAATCCGGGTCATTTGATCTGTTGAATGTCATTTACTTTACGCAACTTTACAAGTCCGAGCCGTTTGGTTCGTTGATCGCACCTTTAAAATCCGGGTCGTTTGATTTCGTTGATACCACATTTTAAATACTGTGAGTTACAAGTCCGAGTCGTTCGGCTCGTGATAGTATTTACATATCAAAAGTCCGAGTCGCAAAACGATTCGTTGATCGCATATCATTTAATGCTTTTTTCCTGTAAAATCGCTAACAATGTAATGCCCGATTCAAAACCGGAGTTTGTCATTCGAACTCTCTTTCAAAACGCGCAAAGTGACGTTTGACATCCAAACAATCATCTTTAAAACTCAAAACCCGACGTTTGACATTCAAACGCTCTTTTCTTAAAATTCAACATTTGACAATTAAGTTAAAGATTCAAAATGCGACACTCGCACCCCTTTTCCTAAAAACTCCAAAATTGACATTTGTCATTCAAACACTCGCCTTTTCCAAAAAATCACAAAATCAACATTTGACATTTAAACCAAGATTAAGCTTGTCATTCAAGCCCCCATTCTCAAAATGCAAACACACACACACATACGCACACAATTTCGAGAAAGGTAGAAAGACTCACCATACGAGGCGTTTCGGGTGATCTCAAAATACTCTTCCCGAAACGTAACCTGACCTCCAAACCTAACAATCTCTGGTACTGAAAAGCCTTTTGTCATGTTTTTGCTACCAATAAAAACGACACCCCTTTTTAAAGACTTTTTCCAAGTTTTTTGCTACCAATAAAAACGACACCTTTTTCACTAAGCCGTTTTTCAACGTTTGGGCTCAAAATACAAAACCGCGTGGCGACTCCTCTCCTTCCCAAAAGCGAGGTCCCATACATCCGCGAAAGACAACCGCCTCGCCGCGCGCGATTCGGGTAATTTCAGTTGGCGACTCCGCTGGGGACGTAACATGTTTTTCAAAACTGCCGTTGTTTTAAAAACATTCCGTGGGTCAAACTTTCGTTTACCCTTCCTCGTTTTTTGTGTGCGTGTGTGTTTTCTTTATGATTCGTGTTACTTTGCTTTTCTTTTCAAAAAAGAAATTTCAAACAACTCCGGTTTTCAAAACATTGGACTGTTTCAAAAAAAAAAGATGTTGGTTTTCATCTCTTTCAAAATCATAACATGTTCGTGCATTTCCGTTCATATTTGATTTTCATGCTACATTTTGAACAACGCATAAATTCTTTAAAACACATTTTGAAAATCTCTGTTTTACTCAAAAAAGAATTTAGTGATCGCACACTACTTGCAATGCTGCCTCGGTACACCGCACGCTACACGCACTTGCTGCCTCGGTACACTGCACACTACGACCCATAACTCGGGATGACCATTCAGTTGCAGCTCGGTTGGTCTGCCAGACACCTTTCGAGCGCGCACGGGGTTATCCCAAATAGCCCATCCTAGCCCGTGTAAGCCATGCACTCTTTGTGTCACACTTCGTCCAAGACCCCAGTTGGTTTTTGGCTTAGTACGTGTCATAAAGCCCAAGTGTATGTTTTTTTATGCCGGTTTCCCTCACAAGTCAAACTTAAAAGTTAAGACCGAAGGTCGTTCCCGACCCAAAGTCTTAAGCTTTTCAGCCTTGACTTTGACGCGGAGCCATGCCGAAAAACATACACGAAGGTTCAATGTGACACCGTGTCACCAAACCCTCAATGTATGCATCGTACCAGCCACAACTTGGCCAACGCCAAAAGCTAAGGCCCCTCGTGCAAGCGAGTCAAGAGAGGTCATGCTAAAATTTTGGCACGATTTCTGCCTTAACTTAAGGACGTTGACTTCGACCGTGGCCCGCGTGTCACATACGTTGGAAGTTTGCGTGACCAGCTAGCCTTAAGTTCTCTTTTCTCTTTGTCGGTGGAACTCGCTTGCCTTATAGGACCCTCCCTCGGGATTGTCCGTCCCGGGAAGACGATTTACAGGTGAAAAATGAGGGGCTTATAAGCGTAGTGCCGAGATCCACTGATCCAAGCCCTAGGTTAGTTGCGAAAAAGAAGAGCAATCTTTTCCAACCATTTAGGACTCTGAGAAAAACGTGTTTTCAGTAAACTTAAACATTTAATAGAATGACAATTTTGCATGGTCCCATCTCGGGAATCTTTTAAATAGTGACCTTCACGGTCCAACTCTCAATCGCGACCTTTCTCAGTCCGATATCTCACATCTCGACCCCTCGCGGTCCAACTCTCAATCGCGACCTTTCTCAGTCCGATATCTCATATCTCGAACCCTCGCGGTCCAACTCTCAATCGCGACCTTCCTCGATCTGATATCTCATATCTCGACCCCTCGCGGTCCAACTCTCAATCGCGACCTTTCTCGGTCCAATATCTCATATCTCGACCCCTCGCGGTCCAACTCTCAAATCTCGACCTTCCTCGGTCCGATATCTCATATCTCGACCCTCGCGGTCCAACTCTTAATAGCGACCTTCCTCGATCCGATATCTCATATCTCAACCCCTCGCGGTCCAACTCTCAATCGCGATGTTTCTCGGTCCGATATCTCATATCTCGACCCCTCGCGGTCCAACTCTCAATCGCGACCTTCCTCGGTCCGATACCTCAAATCGTGACCTTTGCGGTCCAACCCTCAATCGCGACCCTCACGGTCCGATTTCAAATCTCAAATCTCGACCTTCGCGGTCCACTCCTCAATCGCGACCCTTACGGTCTGATTTCAAATCTCAAATCTCGACCTTCGCGGTCCACTCCTCAATCGCGACCCTCACGGTCCGATTTCAAATCTCAAATCGTGACCTTCGCGGTCCACTCTTCAATCGCGACCCTCACGGTCCGATTTCAAATCTCAAATCTCGACCTTTGCGGTCCAATCCTCAATCGCGACCCTGACGGTCCGATTTCAAATCTCAAATCTCGACCTTCGCGGTCCACTCCTCAATCGCGACCCTCACGGTCCGATTTCAAATCTCAAGTCGCGACCCTCACGGTCCGATTTCAAATCTCAAATCTCAACCTTCGCGGTTCACTCCTCAATCGCGGCCCTCACGATCCGATTTCAAATCTCAAATCTCGACCTTCGCAGTCCACTCCTCAATCGCGACCCTCACGGTCCGATTTCAAATCTCAAATCTCGACCTTCGCGGTCCAACTCTCAATCGAGACCCTCACGGTCCGATTTCAAATCTCAAATCTCGACCTTCGTGGTCCAACTCTCAATCGTGACCTTCCTCGGTCCGATATCTCATATTTCGACCCCTCACAGTCCAACTCTCAATTGCAACCTTTCTCGGTCCGATATCTCATATCTCGACCCCTCGCGGTCTAACTCTCAAACGCGACCTTCCTCGGTCCGATATCTCATAACTCGATCCCTCGCGGTCCAACTCTCAATCGTGACCTTCCTCGGTCCGATATCTCATATCTCGACCCCTCGCGGTCCAACTCTCAATCGCGACCTTTCTCGGTCCGATATCTCATATCTCAACCCCTCGCGGTCCAACTCTCAATCGCGACCCTCACGGTCCGATTTCAAATCTCAAATCGTGACCTTCGCGGTCCACTCCTCAATCACGACCCTCACGGTCCGATTTCAAATCTCAAATCGTGACCTTCGCGGTCCACTCCTCAATCGCGACCCTCACGGTCCGATTTCAAATCTCAAATCGTGACCTTCTGTGAATGTGTGCCCAAAATTTGTGTGTTGGATTCACGCGAGTTTGAAGACATCCGGTTTAATTTGAAAAACGGAGTCGCCACGCCATTTTGATTTCCTCAAAACTTTGAAAAAAAGGATTTATGGGTTTGGAGGTTAAGTTACCCCTTGGGAAGAACGGATCGTCGTTCACCCAAGGTGCCTTGCCGTAGCAAGTCTCCCTAGATTCCGTTTATTTTGCTTGCTTGCGTGCTTTCTTGTGTGCATGTGTTTGAATGAAAGGGGAAGGAATGTCCCAAGTTGTCTTTCAGACGTACAAACCATTTATTGGTTGTCGCTCGGGATTTCTTGGATTTTATGTATTCGGGATTTTGATCCCGTCCTCATCTTGGACTTGTGATCATCGCATTTTTAACCTCGGGACTTGCATGATCGAGAGAAGGACTCTCTTTTATAGCCCAAAAATGAGGTTCTTTAGGAAGGAATGTCCTTAGCCCATCAATCATACACCTTAAGACGATCGAGCTTATATGAATGCTTCATGCTCGTCTTAAGTGATAATCGGAGATATAGGGTTCAAGGTTATCCCTTTCTATAGAGATTATGGAACCTTTAATGGAAGAAACGATGCAAAGATAGGATCTTTACACCGGTCCGTTCCAAGGTTGCTAATGGGGACATGGGGGAATGCAAGTAAAAATGACATTTTTAGTGAAAAGATGACATTTTGGGTTGCAAAGGATGCATTTTGATTTAAAGAAGTGATCTTTATTTCAAAGGATGCATTTTGAATGTAAAGACATGATTTTTATGCAAAGGATGCATTTTTATGAAAAAATTAGCATTTAATATGCAAAGGATGCATAAAGATTGCATTTGGAAAAGCAAAGGATGCATTTTTATGATGAAGGAATGACCTTTAATGCAAAGGATGCATGAAAATGGATTTTATGTGCAAAGGATGCATTTTTGATATAAAGGTTGCATTTTTATGAGCAAATGATGCATAAAGATGACATTTTTATGTAAAAAGGGGATTTTTAGGTGTAAAGGATGCACCTTTGAGTATAAAGATTACATTTTTAATGACAAATGATGCCTAATTCATGCAAAGGATGCAAAGGGGAAAAGGGGGTATGATAAAGATATGATCTTTAATACTAACTACCAAGTCCCAAGCAAAGATAATAACAATATATGAATGCAATGAGCAATCTAATTCACATAGAGCAATTAAAATGCAAGGTTAGGGAGTGAGAGGTTACCAATGGTGGCCTCTTCTTCTTTGGGTGGTGTTAGATGGAAGGACCAATCTTGGGATCTTCAAGGAGGAGGGAGGTGGCTTCTTGGCTCGCTTCTTCAACCCTTGGGATTCCCAGCAGTATTTAGGAGTATTTTTGAGTCTGAATATGGAGTGTGGTGTGTGTTTTTTGTATGTAAAATGGGTAAAGGAGGGCTCTATTTATAGGCAGTCTGGATAAGGCCAATGAAGCCGTGCGGCCAGAGACCCTTGGCTAATGCAGCCGTGCGGCATTATCCCTTATGACTCAGCATGTTTCTAGAATCATGCAAGGTGGCCATTCTAGAACTTTTCCCAAATTAAGAAAAACGTGTTTCTTAATTGGGAAGCATTCCCTTCAGCCCTTATATGATTTGGAACAGTTCCGGAATTGTTCCGGAACTCCAGGAAAGTCCGGGGAGTTACCGGGAAAATTACCGGAATTGCCGGGAAAATTAACCGGAAGGCATGAGCCAGATTTGGGTACTTACACCTTCACGATCCACTCCTCAATCGAGACCCTCACGGTCCGATTTCAAATCTCAAATCGTAACCTTCGCGGTCCACTCCTCAATCGCGATCCTTACGGTCTGATTTCAAATCTCAAGACGCGACCTTAGCGGTCCAATCCTCGATCCCGACCTTCGCGGTCCGATCTCCACTCTCCTATCGAGACCTTCACGGTCCGATCTCAAAAGTAGATCCCGACCTTCGCGGTCCTATCTCCGATCTCCAATTGAGACCTTCGTGGTTCGATCTCAAAAAAGTCGATCCCGACCTTCGCGGTCCGATCTCCGATCTCCAATCGAGACCTTCACGGTCCGATCTCAAAACTCCTATCGAGACCCTCACGGTCCGATCTCAAAAAAGTCGATCCGGACCTTCGCGGTCCGATCTCCGATCTCCAATCGAGACCTTCGCGGTCCGATCTCAAATAGTCGATCCCGACCTTCGCGGTCCGATCTCCGATCTCCAATCTGGACCTTCGCGGTCCGATCTCAAACAATCCCGACCTTCGCGGTCCGATCTCCGATCTCCAATCGAGACCTTCGCGGTCCGATCTCCGATCGCCAATCTCGACCTTCGCGGTCCGATCTCAAACAATCCCGACCTTCGCGGTCCGATCTCCGATCTACAATCGAGACATCCGCTGTTCGATCTCAAATAGTCGATCCCGACCTTCGCGGTCCGATCTCCGATCTCCAATCGAGACCTTCGCGGTCCAATCTCAAATAGTCGATCCCGACCTTCGCGATCCGATCTCCGATCTCCAATCGAGACCTTCGCGGTCTGATCTCCAATCGAGACCTTCGCGGTCCGATCTCAATTAGTCGATCCCGACCTTCCCAATCCGATCTTCGATCTCCAATCGAGACCCTCACGGTCCGATCTCAAATAGTCGAGCCCGACCTTCGCGGTCCGATCTCAAATAGTCGATCCCAACCTTCGCGGTCCGATCTCCGATCTCCAATTGAGACCTTCGCGGTCCGATCTCAAAAGTTAATCCCGACCTTCGCGGTCCGATCTCCGATCTCCAATCGAGACCTTCTCGGTCCGATCTCAAATATTCAATCCCGACCTTTCACTGTCAAAACTTTAAATCTTGACCTTGCACGGTCCAATTTTCGATCTCAACCTTTCAAAGTCCAATCTTTTTCAATCAGTTAGGATTAGGAGAAAATGTGTTTTAAAGTAGACTTAAGCAGTAAATGCACATTGCACGAGCCTTAAATCCTTGAGCCAAATACCCTTTCCGGAAACTAAGCCCTACCTCTCATTCCCTGCAGCAAACAGACAGTGGTTCAGAAATCCGGGTCATCACCTCGCCAGAATTACAGTTATGGCAGCATCAGAAAGTTCCTCAGTTCCTTCAGTTCCTTCAGCCAGACTCTCCGACATGTCAGACTCACCGAGAAATCGTGACGGGAATGGTACCCCGCCACCGGTAACAGATATGACACTGGAAGAAGCCATCCGGGCCTGTGAGGTTCACAAGAAACAGAAAGAAGATCAGCAGAATTTTGTGGTACAACTTTTAAATGAGCGAGGTATAGCAGCTATCCCCCAGCCAGATGGTACTTTCATCCTAATCTAGGACGACGATCCTCCAAAATCAGCTCCCCAAACCTTCAACCAGGTTCCTCCATCGTCCAGCTATGGGAATCCTTCAAATCAAGGAAACAGCCGACCGAGGCTTCATATTGCCATCTCTCAAAGCACCCCTGTCATATACGTCCAAGCCAGTACTACCCCTTTCACTCAATGCAACCAGCGCAATGCTGGACCATCTCAAACAGATCCCAATATCTCTCAAAATCCTCCCGTGTCCACTTCCTTCTCTCAATATGCTCAGTCATCAAATTTCGTCCCCGTGACTTTTTCGACCCATTTCTTCGGACAACTTGTATCTGCTCCAGCTGCTCCATGGCCTCAAATCCCTCCACTTCCACCAGTATCATGGGCACATAACTGATCACTGCCTCGGTCTGCGGTATGGAATTCAGAAGTTAACAGAAGATGGAAAGCTTAAGCATCCTGGCAGTTCAACAACAAAAGAGCAGCTAGAGTAGGGGCTACCTATCCTCGAGATCTGTCAATTGTCTTTTGGTCAACCTTCATAGGTTCTAGTACTTTCCTCGTTCAATCAAGTCCACCTTGGACATTGTAGTTAATCTTAAATTTTCTATAAATAAGTGTCTTTTTCTTTCCTTACTAGACTTGAGACATTATTTGCACACCTACATTACAACTAATGAAATGGTTATATCCTAAATGATCACTTGCATTGCTCAACCAATAAACTCTGGAAATAACTAATGCTCTGATTAATCGGTGTGAGAAAGTCAATTGGTGCCCTCCCCATACACTTTCCTCACCTCACAAAGGCCTCCCTCAAGCCATACACTTCCCAAAACATGTCCCCACCATCACCTTGACCAAGTCAACGACGGCGGCAACATCAAGGAACAACAAAAGGTCACTCAGCATCGAAAGATTGACCCCATGTCGACAACAACCTCGGAGCTCACCTTCGCCCTCGTGCGCATCGAGAAAGTTCAAGCAGGAGCTTGCCTTCGTCCTCAAGAACTTCAATAAAAAAAAAGGAAGAGAGAAAAGTTCAAACAAGAACTTAAAAAAAAAAAAAAGAGAGAGAGAAGTTCAAACAAGAACTTCAAAAAACAAAAAGAAAAAAAAGAGAGAAAAGTTCAAACATGAGCTTCAAAAAAAAAAAAAAGAAAAAAAAGAGAGAGAAAAGTTCAAACAAGAACTTAAAAAAAAAAGGAAAAAAAAAGAGAGAGAAAAGTTCAAACAGGAACTTAAAAAAAAAGTGAGGCCAAGGACCCAGCACCGCCAATCAAAAGCTTGATAGATGGGCAAACAAAGTTAAAGCTCGAAGAATGGAGGTTGTCGATAACAATAGAGCGGTTAAAGCAAAGGCAAAAACACATCATAGAATTCTTTCTCCTCCGGTGAAAGACGCTGATCAAGAAGCAATGGAATCACGGAAGAAGCCGTCAACAACGACTTGTCAAGGAATCACCTCGAGGCCCGTACCTCATCATCCAAACATCCCATCCGAGCCTTTTCACCAAAAGGACCACAAATGTTCATACCCTATTCCCAAAGCCAAAACACGTCAACTGTTAACTACGGCGACCTGAGCTCCTTACACTGAGGGGAACGTAGGCAACCAGAAATGGTTCGGTCATAAACACATACAAATCCCATAAACCCGGTCTCATCAATGACCTCCCCTATATGCAGACCTTTCTTTCACACATAGCCAACTTTGATCCGCGACATCAGGTGACTTTCTTCTCACGGTTAATCAAGACATTTGTTCATATTGGGATTAATGGTTGAACAACCTGAACATTAACAAAGGGTTTAAAGCAATCTTGTAATCATTATGGATAAAACATGTTTTTAGATGTCTCGACAAGTCTTCTTTTTCTACGATAATAGGAAAAATAGAGCTAAACACCGTTCTTCTCGTCAAGAAGAGCTTCCATACACTTCTCCAAACCTCTCTACGCTCATACTCTCCCAAAAGAGTCAAACCCAAAGTGAGTTTTGGTGCCTGCATTAAACTAGGCATCCACATAAAATCGGGATTTGTTCCCACTTCTCTAAAATACGTCCTTGTGCGTATACATTACAAGCCACATCTTATACACTTTGGTTGACCAATCGAAAAAAATCAAGGACGGTTGCCTCGTCAGGCCACATAAGGTTCAACTCAGATTGGGGTTGCATCGGATTCACTCTAGAATCCCCACAGATGACCAGCGCTTCCTTCAAACTGGGGCTTCACCAAGTCATTTCTTCAGACTGGGCTTTGCCACACAAAGAAAGCTTTTTTATCCCAAGGGTTTACTTTGAGTTCCGATTTCTGGAGCTTGTCAGAAGCATCTTCCGACATTATGATTTTAATTAGAATAGGGGCTTCTCAGATACAACTTTGACAGATCAGAATCTGAATCCTCATGACACCTCTGGGCAACAGCAGCATGCAAGGGCAGTTTTCTCCAGCGAGTCTTCCCTTCCTTCAGATAGCACAGCTTCCTTCGTAACCTACAGGTGGGGTAAAAGCGAAAATATCCCCGGGCCGACACCACGCTCGTGCATCGTGACACAAGAAAGTCTCCAATCTCGGCAACCTTATCGCTAACAAGAAGCATAATCCCCCGGTAAGGATCACCAAAGTTCAACTTATCAAACCTCAATGCACCTGGAGGCACCACC